>JAKSZP010009454.1:0-123912 GCA_022478985.1 Massospora cicadina | reverse complement strand
CAGCCTAACACACAGTTGGCAGCTATCCCTGATTGTGGTTCCTCATCTCTAGATCCCCGCTCAGATCTTTACTCTTCTCTCTAAGAGTCTTCCAATTATTGCCTTTTGCAATAATATCCTTGAGATAGAGCGACACAATAGAAGCTAATAGTCTAACTATACACCAAATCATTAATATTACTGTAAAGTACTTGTTACTTAAAACTAGGGGTTTTATACCGAGGTTTTTTATTATAGTAAATCCTAGGGAATTATATTGTAGAAGATTCAGCTGTCCAACCCTCAGTTGACACCTCTTCGATGAAATAACAACTGTTGCCATTGAATAACCCTTCCTCATCTCGGCAGCAATGCTCTTCCCCATCCTGACTAGTATTCCATCATTGGACATCCTCAAGACCTCAAATGGAAAGAGTTGGAAAACGTGTCCCTAACATTTTCCTTTCAATCTAAGTGAATCAACCATAATTTGCTAGCGACCTCTTAGGTAATGGGACTTATTATCCATTATGGCAGGTCACTTCACCAACTGATCAATTTGTTAGTTTCAGGCAGCATCACTCGCCTTGCAATTTGCTATTCATTCCCAATCAGTCAGTGATAAACTCAACTGATCCTAATCACTACACCTGATAGTTAATCACTATCAGATGCACCTATTCCATTGGCCACTCCACTTTATGAGATCTTAGGTATTCATTCAGATCGATCATCAATGGATATGACCAGGTGAACATCCCAAAATCCCCCAAACGTAGTTCCTCAGAAACTTGGGCCAGTAGATTTCCAATTCACTTCGCCTTAATAAATTTTCCCCTAGTGATACCAGGTAATCTAGCAGTCTAGGAATATGGGCAAAAATCCCAACACGGAGTTACCAATGAAATAGGGGCATCTGATAATGGTTAACTATCAGGTGTACTGATTGGGATTGGTCAGGTTTCATCTCCAACTGATTGGGAATGAATAGCAAGTTGCAAGGTGAGTGATGCCACCTGCAACTAGAAAATCGATTGGTTGGTGCATGACCTGCCTTAATGGGTAATAAGTCCCATTACCTAAGCAGGTCGCTAGCCAATTATGGTTAATTCACTTGGATTGAGAGGATAATGTTAGGGACACATTTTCCAATTCTTTCCATTTTAGGTCTTAAGGATGTCCAATGATGGATTCCTAGCCAGGATGGGGAAGACCATCGCTGCCAATATGAGGATGGATGATAAAATGGCAACGGCTCCCATTTCAGCAAAGAGGTGTCAACTAAGGGCTAGACGACCAAATCCCCACTATATATATTCCCTAGGATTCACTATAATAAAAAACAGTTAGATAATAAAAGATTATCCATTCTTTTATAGTTTAAAGTGTAAACTATCATCAGCTTCCATTGTGTTATTCTGTCTCAAGTATATTATTGCTGTGTTCAATAATTGGAAGACTTTTAGAGAAAAGAGTAAATATCTGATTGGGGATCTAGAGAAGAAGGAGTCACAATTGGGGATAGCTGCTGACTGTGTGTTAGGCTGAGAGAGACTGTCACCGGGGTATCTTAATGAAGATCAGGTGGATAAGAGTATAGGGAATGAATCCCTATGAGTATGCCTTTAAGAGTACTAATTGGGAATACTAGCCCGAGCGTTGGGCAAAAATATAATAATTCATACTCAACTATGTATAATAATCACCATTTTATTATCAATTAATAATTCATTCTACTATAAAAATTGATTAAGTGCACAAGTAAACCAAACCTGTGCAGTCAAAAGGTTACTAGGTTTGCTTGCTGATAACAACCACTTAAGTAAATTTTTACAGCGGGCTACTGAGAATGCAATTTCTAAAGACCCTAGGAAGGGTCCGAGGTTGTATGAGCAGATGCAGTGGAGTCCAAGCCAGCATGGAAGGCAGAGATGTCGATTTTGGAGGGGATTGCCACAGTGGGAGCCAGGACCACAAAGGCTTTAATCAGGGAGGGTAGCTTTATAGCTGACTGCCCCAATGTAAAGAGACAGAGAAGGCGCTCCAGTTTTGACACAGGGGCCTGGACCATTAAAGTGACCAGTTCAAGCAGAGGGGTAGGTTTCCTGAATTGGATGCAGAGTGGAGAACTCCCATTACCCAGCGGTGGGCACCCCCATCCTGGACATCATAGAGCCACACTCTGCTGGGCATCAGAGGGGGGTGGGGATTTCCTGCCATCAGCAATAAAGAGCACCTGGAGCTCTGCCAGAACTCCCAGGGCTTGGTCAGACACCTCCTCAGAAGGGTTATGGTGACCCCCATCCTTATCATGTTAACTGAGGGGGTGACACTTGTCACTGGGTCTTGGCAGGGTGGGTACCAGTTTAACAACTGCCTATCAGCAAGCTCGGATGAATGAGGTAGCCAACAAGCAGTTAAGTCCAGGTCTCAGAGGGAGTGCACGTTGAATGTAGTTGATAGGCCAACGCTTTGCCACTGCCAGCGAGTAGGGCGGAGAAGGCCAAGAATACTTGTTGGATCATTATGTCATGATTTGGCTGATAAGAATTTAATGGGCTCCCAATTAAGATGCGTGAGCACCCAGGGAGAGCGCTGAATGCCATAGGCATAGCAGTCTTAGTGACTTGTAAGGGTGGAGTTCTATTGGGGATGTGAGGGAAGAAAAAGTTCAATAACATACCAAAGGTCCTAAGGCAAACCAGAGGGTTCAATGGGGCAACCGCGATTCTTGTGGAGGCAACCCCCATGGATGGGAGAGGCAGGGAGGATGACGACTCCTCCTGGGTTCATGGTTGCTGGCCTTAAGGTTAGAATAAATGAGCTTGCATGCCAACGAGGGGTGGTAAAAGGGCTGCCAAACAATCAGTGGTGAGAGAAAAGGAGGTATGGAGAACGTGAAGAGCATTGGGGTTAAGCTCCCCTTGAATGGGGTGCTCCATGCCCCATGTCAGCTTATACCATCAGCGGATGGACCAGGTAGGGGTCCCTCCTCTGCGGGTGGTGGATCAGAGGTGCCCTAGTGCCTCTAACAGGGGAGCGGTTTTGGAAAAGCCAGCAGCTGAACATATTGTAGGGTTCATATTAAACAGATGCACAATAATGAATGAAAATGTGGTTCATCCTTTGTGGTGAACTAGTTTATTATTTTTATGATCTGCTGCCATGGTGCAGGGTTGAGCAACCAGATAATCCAGTCGCAAACATTGGGATGAGGATTTGGGTGTCATCATGCTTCGCTGGATTGATCATTGTAATTTTAATTAATAAGTTAGGGAAGATGGAGGACATGGAAAGATGAACGGTGTATACATGGTTTTATTGGCACAAAGTGTGAGAGGATAAGAGAGTGAACCAACAACCACCCCTTAGCAGGGCATTTGCCTTAAGTATTGGGCAAATTGCATGTTGAAGGTGTTGAGGGATTGGTCATTTGGGGTTTGGCAATGGGATCTGGTTGGCTGGTGGGGAGGGGTGGTAAGTTCAAACCCTGTCAAAAATAAAAAAACTTTTGCAAAGTTTTTCATATTTTTGGGATCAAGCCATTTTGATGGAGCCAATATACAGGCCCTGACCATCCGAGTTGGCCTGTTTGCATGATTCAAATTTCCTGGATTTATCCTGGGGGGCTGCCGCAGCTGGGCTGAGTTGTTTGAGACCTGGTCTGAACTCTTGATTATGATGTTTGCATGATCTTTACTTCCTGAATCTGTCCTGGAGAGTTGGGTCAAATGGTCTGTATCATTTAATGCCTGGTCTGATATCCAAATTGTGCCCTAATCTAATTTCCAACGTCGGCAAGTCTGTACCAGCTCCTTCAGGCTGGAATTTGCAGATCTGGGCCTGAGGTTTGTGCAAGCAATTTTCTCCAAATTTTAGCATAATTTTCCTGGGGAGTGGTGGCTTAAGGGCCTGCCTGTGGCCCCTGGCTTGCATGAGTTTTCTGAAGACCCCCTTATCAAACTTACCAGGGTTTAGGAGGGGAGAAGGGGAGGGAATGGGTTATCCTTGGGGGGAGAACGGTCACCCTGCGCTTATCTACTATGTGCACCTATTCACTCAACTGCGACAGGGGAACCACTTGAGCCTTCAGGCCCCTTTTTTCTGGAAGGAGTATTGTTCCCTATCTAGGTGTAGGGGTGGTCTCCAGGACTTACAAGATTGGTGCATCTCAAACCATCCTGATCTATCATGTATTAACACCTGTTCCCTTCGTTGCTGTGATGGTTACTTTTTTTTAGAGCTTCTCCTCAATTAAAAGCCTCATATATCCCGTTATTATGTGGTAGGCTGGTGGCGCTGGTTTGCCATCTTCATCAACATCATGAATTCCACCATAGATGCGAAGTTCCCTAAAAGGAGTCACAGTTACCATCCCTTGCAAGAATGAAAGTGCAATGGCGTTCCCTAGGAAGTGTGGCTCCTCTCCCCAGATGGGCCGAGCCTCTTTTATGTATACTGAAGCCTTAACCCCAGCACTTATCCTGCCTGAATGCATATGCGGATATGCTGACCTGTTTGATCCCACCATGGTTCACCCACTCCCTGAGCACACCAAGTTTGACTTTGAGTTTAAATTGACCATGGACCTCATTAATATATCCTCTCTAATTTACCTCTTATCTCTGAGGGAGGAGGCTGCATTGGACATTTGGGTTGAATACATGCTCTCTAAGGGTCAAATCTTCAAATAATCCCCCATGGTGATCCCTCCTCCTGTTTGTAGTTAAGTCTAATGACTCACTTTGTCCCTGCGTAGATTATGGCAATCTGAACAACGTGAGAGTGCCTGACCCCCATCCTCTTCCTCTGGAGCAACAGATATCCGCTACGTGGAGAAAGCTAGGGTGTTCAGCGAGCTGTAATGCCTTAACGCTTTCAAACAGATCCGTATTAAAAAAGGCCAGGAGTGGTTAACCGCTTTCTACACTCATAAAGGCATTTACCAGTTCAGGGTCATGCCGGTTTGGTTTGAAGAACGTCTCGCCTGCTTTCAGAGGTTCATTGATGCTGTCTGGAGACCTTATGGGAACCTGCGCGATTGTATACATGGACAACATACTGTTCTTCTCCCCAGATGCAGAACCTACCCCCGCCACCTTGTATCCACCATGGAGCAACTTGCACAGGAGAACCTTACTATTAAGGCTAGCAAGTTTGAGTTCTTCCTGACTAAGGTTGTGTTCTTAGGAAACATTATCTTCTCTCACAGCCACATGATCGCCCCAGATAAGGAAGCACCATCCACTGTTGGGCTACTCCCTCATCCCTCAGTATTTACACAGCTTCCTTGGGATGTGAAACTCACTCAAGAAGTTCACCCCACAGCTCTCAGAAGTCGCCGCTCCTCTCACACCGCTCAAGGGAAGAAGATTTTCAGTTGGACCACAGAATGCAATGCCAAGCTCAAATATTTAAAGTCCATAGTCTTGTCCAGCATGGTGTTTAGAATATGCAGATCCCAGCAGCCCCTATATTGTCGCCACTGACGCCTCAAACTTTGCAGTGGGAGCTGCTCTGTTGCAGTAGGGGAGGATGGAGTGGAATGGTCCGTTGTTTATTTTATGAAGTTGGACCTGGCGCAGCTCAACTACGCTATATATGATAAGGAACACATTGGTTTTTGAGGCGGTAAAGCACTGGCGCCACCATTTGCATGAGTCCAAGAGGCCTTTTACTGTCCGCACTGACCATAAAATGTTGATGTAAAACCGCACCCCCCAGAAGCTATTCCCTCACCAGTCACAGCGGTTTAAAAATCCTAACGTGTTTGATTTCTATTATGACTTCACAAAGGGCACCCAGAACCTGTTACCAGATGCCCTATCCCAGAACCCTGCCTTTGTTTCTGATCCAGCACTAGTTGACACCCATAATACCCAGAATTTGCTTAAGCCAGAACAGATTAAGGAGAGCACCGTCCAACCCCCCACTCTGCTTATGATGGAACCTTTGGAAGGGGATACTTACACCCCTGCCTGAGTTAGGTTATCACAACCCCTATCATCTGACTATGAAAAGATCAAGCAGGCCTGCCATAGAAATGGCAAGCCCCTGGACAAAGGCTACCAGTTGCTAAATGGGGTCATCCTACATCAAGGCAAGTGGTGGGCACCACTGGGACCCCTACAAGAGGAAGTGATCTGCAAAGTTCATGACTCTCCAACTGCTGGCCATCCTGGAAAGGAAAAGATTCTTGAGTTGATCCGCCGCTCCCATGTCTGGAAGGGTATTGCCACAGATGTGTCAAAATTCACAAAGTCCTGCTTGATGTGTAACCAGTCAAAGAATAGTCAACTAAAGAGTACTGGGTTGCTTGTTCCCCTCCAAGCCGCGGAGGGCCCTTGGACATCAGTATCAATCTACTTTATTGTGGAACTCCCCTGTCTCAGGGTTATGATGCAGTAATAGCTTTAGTGGACCGTTTTACCAAGTTGGCCATTTCATCCCTTACAATACCCTTATTACCTTGTTCAAGACAGGCCGCCTCTTTGTAGACCACATCTTTAGTCTACATGGCCTCCCAAGGAGATTATCAGCGACCTCAGCCTGCAATTAGCTACCCCAGTTCTGGGAAGCCCTACTTCTCATCCTAGGCGTCCGCCTCTGCCAACGTACAAACTTTCCACCCCCAGATAGATGGGAAGACGGAGAGGGAGAACAAAGGTTTGGAGCAAATTTTTGCGTAGTTATTTCAACGCTAAACAGAGCAATTGGGCTTCATATCTTCCACTGGCGCAATTCGCCTAAAATAACCTTACTCATACCTATACAGGCACACCCCCTATTTACAAACTATGGCTACAACCTTAGCTTCGACCTAAGTCCACAGTTTGAGTCCAACGTTGTTGCTGCTAATGAGAGCGCTAAAGAGCTAAAAGACATACATCAGGCAGTAAAGGACCATCTCGTTGATGCTGTGAGGATCTAAAAAGCATATGCTGACCAAAAGTGCCGTGAAGGACCTTAGTATAATCCTGGTGACTTAGTCATGGTCAACAACAAGAACCTCCACCTGAAGCAACAATGCCACAATTTATGTCCCAAGCGTGTTGGACCCTTCAAGATTCAAAAAAGGTTGGCCCATCAGCTTACCAGGTTGACTTTTTCTTTTTGATAAAAGAGTTCAGCACCCTACTTGAGTGCCTCCTGACCCCCTTTGATGGTCTCAGGCCACACCCTGAGCCTGTCATAGTAGATGGTGAACTTCAATATGAGATTGATGCTGTTTTTGCTTACGCCTATCCTGACGCCGCCTACAGTACTTGGTGTCCTGGATAGGTTATGATGAAAATGAGAACAGCTGGGTATCCCATTGAGACATGACCAACGCTCCAGATCTAATTCGCGACTTCCACTCTAGATTACCAGACGTTGCTGTCCCTCCACCTAAGTTTCCTTAGCTGCCATGAAGCTACCTACCCCCACAAGTACTTTGCATTGGCTGATGTCTCCTGCAACAGCGTAGAACCCCATCCAAAAGTGGAGGGTGATGTCACAGCTAGTGACATATTTCCTGGTGTTGAACGCCCCTCCAAAGCAAACTCAAACAAGCCCTTGGAGCTAAGGCCAGAACCCCTAAAAGTCATTGATGACCTCTCTAAGGTCATTGACAGGAAATGGGTTTTGGCATTTCAAGCCAGGGATGAGGAAAACGGCTCATTTGAGGAAGAAAATCTGGCGGAAATGATTTTAAATTTGGAAAAACAAGCATTACAAAGTTATGGAATTCGGTCAAATTTGTAAAATTTGATTTCATTGAAAGCGGAAATTCTACAACTCATATTGGTTCTGGCTAACGTTTTGAAACCTTCATTAATCTTTCCTTCGTATTTTAGACCCAAGCTGAGAAAGGCTTTGCTTTTTTCAAATAACAGTTATGTATAATAAAGTTTAGGAATTTTTTGTGCATTTTTCCCATACTTTTTTGTTTATTTTCACTAAGATACCACTCTTGTAATCATTTCAATGGCTGTAGTCCTTTTCCCGCTCTGGTCTAACTCCCAAGTTGGGCGTACTAGTTTCTCACACAGTGGTCTATTCTGTTGACTCTGCCACGTTTTATTTCGCCATGCTTTGCCATAGTTCTTACGCCACTTAACCATCTCTCAGGGACTCATTTCCCTGATGGTTGTTGCCAGTTTGGTGTGATTTTTGTACCAAAAATATATGAACAAATAACCAACATTTCCTAAGATGTTGCCTCCTCTTGAAGGGTCACTTTACCTTGTTATTGCACCTTTACCAGGCGCTTTTCCTTCAGTAACATCCTGCATTCCAGTTTCCCTATGAATGGTTGTGGCCAAAGCTTCTTTATTAATTATGAACTCATGGCTCCAGATGATACTGACTTATTACAGATAAAACTTTTAGTTTTTAAACTTAATTATTGCCTGATTTAATTGTGGGTAATACGCCACCCTTCTCTAATTAGAAAGGTGCACAGGACAATTAACAAAATTGGATCTTGTGTGTTATATTAAATATGGCATAGGTGAAATTGCCATAAATGATATAAGGGCATTTATTAGAAATTTAGCACAATTATCTGGGTTATCTTCTGGGTCATCCAGTTCATATTGATCATTTGGTTACAACTTACTGAAAACTGTCCTTACATTTACTTGAGAATTATTTTGTGTGGAAGGAAGAGAATTTTTATCATTTCTTTTGGGCATAAGGGTTCATATAAACAATTTTTGCCCAAATTAGGGAGTAAAAATATAGCTTCCTTCCCCATGATGGCTAGATGATATGTCCTTTGTATTGAATAATTACATCTGGTATGATATTTCCTGTTAAGAGTTTTTACAGTTTTAAGTGAGCGCCACTGTCAGACAATTGATGTGTGATTCATTAATAAAAATGTTTTGGGTGAAGTCTCACCAAAAAAGTAGTAAAATCTCATATTCTAACTCTAGGTCAAATATTCAAAATCATAATAATAATTCTACTCCTCAACCTCGGCCTAAATAGCCTTGCTTATGGTAATATGGTTAGCCAAAATATCAGAGGAAATGGTGGACTCAATAAGAGGTCCACTATTCCCCAATCACATTCTAGTAAAAATCCTAAGCGGAAACAACCCCCTGATATAGATCTGAAGAGGGTTCTAAGAGATGAAAATATCTATCCACCAATAACCACCTAGAACCTCAGGTAATTGGCCAAGGTAGAAATATTTCCAAAAGCTTTGATTGAATTTAATATCTTATACTTACCTCACAGATTTATCCTACCTACTATTGACCCACCGTAAAAAATCAAGTCATGTTGAGAAGAGATTCTTAAGGGTTTTGATAGGTCAGATTGCCATATTTGCAACTGAGATACCCTCTGCTTATGCCAAATACTCTTTTTTTTTAGTACTAGATGGTCTATGCCAAATACTCTTGCCCCTCCCATTTTTGGCCTCAATTTACTTTAAGTAATCAGTGGCAATATTCTAATAGGGGATTGCTTTTGTCCCCATTTTATTAGTAAAATTGTTATAATTAAAATCAACTTGTGGTTATAATCTTTCCCATAAAATATGTAATAGCTACTGAGAGTTTTGATACTCCTTTAGCTGGTAAAAATTAAAAACCTGTGAAAAAGCACCACTTAGTATTATACACCAGAATTTCAACATGTGGTGCTCGCTATAAGGGGCCTGGCACCACAAACTTTTACTAAAAAATGGAGGCTGCTCAGGTGAGTAACCCTCTTAGCCTCCTTGCTGCATCTGAGCCAAGGGAGCTGCTTTAGAACAGCAGCTATCCAGTTCTTTGTCCCAATTTAAAAATCTTAAACAGCACCCCTCTCAAGGGCTTCATGGGGCCACACCAGTTATTCATGACCCCCCCCCCCTTTAGAGACTAGTTTACCCCAGGTGGGGTAGCATTGCCTCAATTCTCTTTGTCTATGAATCCGTTATGTAAGGGACTACCAGTCATCAGAAAATCAAATACATCCTCCTTTTATTAAGTTGCATGGCCTAAGAAGTAATGATTCACATATGGACACCCTCAGCACCTGAGTGGAGGTTATGGAAGCCATAATTGAAGAATTTGGTTTAAAGCAGAGTTTACATAGGAGAAAAAGGCCTGTATGTGCTTTAGTATGAGAAGAAGAGAATTGATCACCATTGTTGTATGGTTGACTGGATCTAAATTGTCAGTAATTATAAAACAAAAATATCCTAAGTATATCCAAACTTGGGATTATTGGTCTAGCAATTTTACTTAATAATATTTGACTGTGATGAAATGGGCTCAAGGGCTTTGTTGGTCAGGTTGGACTTGATATAAGTATCAACTTAATGACTTGGGCACGTGGGCTTTGTTGGTCTATGTTGGAATTTGTTTTGAATGTCAATCAAGTTTTTGATTGAATTAATTACTAATTAGTGGTATGGATCGCCTTGGTATGTGCTGCCAATTTCTTGTGAAAGAGAATCAGTTCAGCTATTTGCTTATGTATCTGAAATGCTGTCTTGAGAATATTGATGAAATTTACACTGAGCCTGAGGCAGTGCGAGATGACCTGAGTCAAAGGATTGTAGACCCTCAAATGAACATTCTATATGTTCCTCTAGCCAAGTGCCATTGAAAATGAGACATCATGGGTAGATGTGGTGAACATCAATCCTAATAAATTATCTCCAAGTTGATTCTAATAAGGGACAATCAACTATTACCACTAATTTTTAGTTTGAATTATAAGCTTTTTGTGTTTAATACTTTAAGTTGTATTAAATCAAGAATTTGCTTGTGATCAGTAAGATTAGGGCAGCATGCCATCATCCAAGTAATGACAGGATAATATGACTTTCAAGTGCTTTTACCAAAAAGTCATATCTTAACTATAGTCACCATCTGGCCCTTTGTCTTCATACAATAGACGCTCAAAACTCCACCATACCGCAGAAGAAGAACCAGCCATCTGAAGTAGACCAAAATTCAACAAGTGGCGCTCATGGCTGGGATTGCAGATGGTGACTACGCTGAGCAGGGGAGCAATACCAATCAATTATTTAGAACCATTACTGGGCTCAATGGAAATACTGAAATGACTGTGTCCAGATTAATTGGGATGATGTACCCATTATTACCTACCCCAATGAACCCATTTCACCTGAAGAGCTGGAACGTCTTGAACAGCAGTTGTTAAGAAGATATCATTTAGGACAAGGGCCTGCGGAGAATAGAAGAAATTCTTTTTATTGCCAATGACACCAAATGTGTTGTGGATGAGATATCTAGCACATCATCAATTGAGTGTAGCTCAAATCCAAAACAAAACTTAATTGGGATAAAAAATATTGCCCAATACTTAATTGATTTTGTAAATCCCACCTCCAGAAATTCTCAGATGACAATTGCCTGCCATCATGCAGGCACTACTGAGTTGGTAAACTTCTCATGCAACTCCAGCCAGGTGGGCCAAATTCTAAATGAATGATTGGAAGCCAACTTCACTGAGGTCCGTTCTAGTTTGGAGGTTAATTATAATTTAGCCACTTTGGCTAATGGCCAGTAGCAGAATTAGCACAAGAGCTAAATGACAGATTGCATCCCATTTTTGACAATTTCTTAGTGGAAAGAGGAGTCACCAAATCTTGGGTTAGCAATATCACTCAGACTTCTATTAATGCTTCAGAGTTCATAAGGCTTAATTTCAAAGCCCAAGAGGAGCAATTAAACCATACTAGTGAATTTTGTGACCAGTATCAACAACTGAGCACCCAAATCTCGCAGACTAAGGGTGAATACACCAGAAAAATAAATTACTGGAAAACAAAAATTTGAGGGCCATTGGGTGAAAAATGAAAAAAAATCAAAACTAAATTGATTATCTAGTCTACAGATCAATAATCTCAATGAAGATGTTACTGATATTAATAAGTTGAACAATATTCTTTATGGAGAAGTAAACCAGTGCAAGAAGGTAATAAAAGAAAAAGACCAACTGATTTTCACCTTGCAACTACAAACTACTAGCTTGAATGAGGAAATTGAGAAATTAAAGTTAAAAAACTAAAATGTGTCAATTGGGAAAATGAAATCAATGATCAAATCCGAGCTATGGATGATGAGTGTTGTCATTGTGCTGCAAACCACTTGACTGGAAACTCTTCCAAATATTATGAGGATGAAGCTTCAGAAATAGCTACTGAAATGGACGCTGGGCCACGTTGACAAATGCCTAGCAATATGGTTGCTTTGGCCAACCCTAACACCTTAAACTGGTATATAATGCCTTAGCACCTTACTACGCCTGGCTCAAGTCAACAAAAAAGTAATCATGATAACCAGAAATGGGAAAGTGATAATTATAAACCAGCAAACCTGCCTGCTTTTGACAAAAACGGAAGTATAACCACATTTGTCAAACGCTTTGAAATGGTCATGTATGGGGCCAGTGACCATAACAAAGCAGCCACTATGATTAACTGCTTGGATGAGTGGAGCATTGAGTTAAACATGCCTCACACTAACATAATCCCAACCTATGCCAAAGTCAAAGAGGCTGTGCTTCATAGATTTGGAGGTCCAGAACGAATGTCAACCAGATAATACAAGTTTACGAACATTCACTTTAAGAAAGATGAAGCGATTGACAAATTTGTGGATTGATTCTATTGTGAAACTCAAGTTCTACTAGGCACAAAGGCTATTGTCAATTTTGACGCTAAGATTGCACTAGAACATGCAGTAGAGCCTTACCCAAATTTGTCAAACACTTTATTGCCTGCTTTTATGCAAAATCTTGCAACATCTGAATTGGTTATTATTTGTGCAGATGTTCAAAAAATTATGGCCCTCCTAATACTGGGTACAGATCAGGACCTGCTGCCTCTGCTGAAAAGCCCTTTGAAACCATTAAGAATAATGACACTAATCCACCTGTAAAAAATGAGCAAAACTCAAATACAAGAGCCCCACGCCTAATGAGTAAGATAAATTGCTTTAATTGCAATTTTAAAGGTCACTTTTCTTCACAATGTGATCAACAAAATGTCAATGTAGTCCTTTCCAATACCATGTAGAAGGGGGGAAAAGGACAAGCACAATAGATGTGGGATGCTCTATTGTTCCTAAGACACCAGTCACATCTTATTGACAAGAAAACGCTGGCCACAGGGCCTCGTTTAACAATGAAAGTAATTCTATTTTAGTTTTAAATGAAAATTCTTTGAACGTGAATGCAGTAACTCACTCCCAGAGTAAGGTTATCGTACCTGAAGCCTCTTAAGTAGTCACTAAACCTATGTGCAACAAATACCTGAGAATATTCCAGCCAAAGGGCCAAGCAATGCAGCAGATACCTCAAGCTTGAAAGGGGTGAATATAGCCATGTCAATTGGCACATTAATCAATGAATGTCCCAGTATTGGGAATACTTTGAAGCACACTCTTAAATCCCTGGATTCTTCCCATATTAACCTAGTAAACTCTATTGATTCTTACTACTCTGAGTGCACTTACGTGGATATTCTGGTCAACAAAATCAGAGTTGTAGCTATTGTTGATAGCGGAGCACTTGTAAACATCATTTCCATAAAGTTTGTAAAGAAATTGAAAATAACTCTGGACATTGACCATCATCAGGAATATGGGACCGCAGGCCTTACAGCACTAAGAGTAAAGGAGCTTACAGCGCCTTTCCACTGCAATTTGGAGCTTTGGTAGTAGCCGCACCTGCAATAGTGCTTCCAAATGCCAATTATGACATATTAATTGGAACTAGCTTTTTAAGGACCTATGGGATCTCATGCAATTTTAAAATTAACGTCTTGATGATATTGGGTCAATCACTTTTAATTTATTACTCTTGTGACAATACAAAGTCCACAAGCCATCGCATAAACTTTATCAATATATATTATGCTGAAGGGACAATACCAGTAGGATATCTAGCGGGGAAATTGAAGCCACCCCATGCCAACTGCCATAAACAAAAATCTAGGAATACCTCTACATGTGAATAAAGGTGTGACAATAGCTCCAGGCCATCAACTGGTTATGAGAACTGGGACCACGCTGGATATTCCAGAAGGACTATATGGGAGGTTGTATCACCGTGGTTTCGTTCTAAGATTGTCCTAGTGTGGCATCTGAAATACTTATACCAGGTCATGGGAAGATTGATGTCCTACTAGAAAATTTGACCAGCTGAAGTATTAATGTCAAGAAATATCAAGTAGTCGCATTTATGCATCTTTTTCCTAGGGATAAGTTAAAATCAGCTGTTGATTTTGGTGATTTATCCAAGTTCAGCTTACTGACTGAAACCCTTATGGCACATACTGTAATTTCTTAAGAATTGTTTACCAGATTATAAGAACATCAGAAGGATGAAGCACTTAAGTTATTAGAAAGATACTCCAAAATTTTCGCTAAAGATGCCCAAGATTTAGGCGTGCAAAAATAGTACAGCATTTTGTTGACACCGGGGGCTATGTTCTTATTAGAATGAGGCCAATCCAGCACCCCAGGGCTAGCGACGAAATATTGGGAGAAGAGCTAGAAAAATTTCTGTAAAGTGGAATGATAGTGCCCTCTAACTGCCTGTGTTCCAACCCCAGTTTTAATTGTAAAGAAAAAGGATGGCAGCAATCAAGTTGTGATTGATTATTGACGTCTTAATGCCATTACAAAAAAAAGATCTATGTCCATTGCCCAGAAATTATGATGCTCTGGATCATCTGGGAGTGGAGAAGTATTTTACTGCAATGGATCATCTCAGGATATTAGCAAATTGAACTGCCTCAAGAGGAGCAGGAAAATTGCACAATGATTGCTGCTTAAGGGCTGTTCCTACTAACGCGCATGCCACAGGGGCTGTGTAATGCGCCAGCAACCTTTCAGCGTGCAATGGACACAATTTTGGGGGACCTTAAAATATCCTGCATACTGGTGTACCTGATTGATATCAATATTTTTTTGCAAACGTTTTCCAAACATCTGGAGCACCTTGAACAAGTGTTTGAACGGCTGCTGAAAAGCCAATCTGAAGATAAAACCTAGAAAATATCAATTCTTTAAAATACAATTGGAATATCTTGGGTTCGTCATTGATTTAAAAGGCTTGCAGCCTCAACTTCAAAAGGTGGAGGCGATTAAAAAATACAACCTCCAATGAGTATGAGGAATGTTCAAGTATTTTTAGGCATGGTAGGATACTATCAAAGATTCATAGAAGGGTTCACGAAAATTGCTGAGCCCCTATTCTACTTACTACAAGGAAGAGTCATTTTTTTCTGGGCAGAGGAGCGCCAATAAGCCTTTGAGGCTTTAAAACCAAAATGAGCGCGGTGCCTATCCTCCAATATCTAGATTTTAGCAATCCTTTAATCATACAAACTGACACCTCATTGACCACAATTGGAGGTGTGCTATCTCAGATTGGGGATGATGGTGAGGAGCATCTAGTCGCTTATCGTAGCAGGACGTTGAATAAGCATGAGCATAATTATATAGTGACTGAAAGAGAATGTTTGACTGTCATCTATGCTTGTAAACAATTTCAGGTTTACATTCAAGTCATCAAGTTTCAAGTAGTAATTGATCACAGCTCATTATGATGGCTCCACAATCTCAAGGAGCCTGAGGGATGATTAGCCTGCTGGGACCTGAAATTACAAGTGTACAATTATGAAATTATTCATAGAGCTGGAGCGGCCCATCAAAAATGCAGATGGAATATTGCGACTTCACATTGTAGCTTTCCTGAACAGTTTGGCTAATGAGCTTCATGTTAAAATGATTACCCAGAAGTATGGAGATGAGACACCTGAAGTACAAAAAACAATCAAAAGAGCATTAACTGACACTAAATTGAAATGGAGTTTTATACAAGCCTAAGCCCAAAGGGCAACGTCAAATTTTCCCAAAAACTTCAGACCAAATGGAGATTATTACACAAGCACACAAGGCATGAGCCCCCGATCCCCCCTCCCCATCCACCATGGAGGGATAGCAGTATTCGCTGCCCACCTGGTTGGATATTTTGTTAGGTATGATTTAATCAATCCATCCATTTTGGGCGTTTCGTTTGAATTGTTATTTTTATTATTATTATTTTTAGTTTTAGTTCAGTAAAGTCCATCCCCTGATTGGCTTACCTCAGTTAAATAAAATACACAAGCACACAAGGCCATCAGGCATGGGGGATTGACCAAGACACTAGAATGAATTTGTTTGAGGTACTATTTGGATTCCATGTGATTCAATATCTAAGACGTGCTCAATAAATGTCATACATGCCAAATTGCAAAGCCTATGAAGTTGGATGTGAAATATCATTTGATCAAACCTGACTGGCCATGGCATATTGTGTCAATTGATGTAGTTGGCCCTTTGCCTGTAAGTAGCCTAGGCAACAAATACATACTTGTTGCTATTGACCATCTGACAAAATGGGTGGAAGAAAAAGCATTTCGAGACATCTGGGCTCTAACTACTGCCAAGTTATTATGGATAATACTATTTATAAGCACGGATGCCCCAGAAGATCTTGACAAACAATGTCATGAATTTTACTGCCCAAATGGTACAACGGTTAAATGAGGTGATGTCTATTATAGGAGTGTTGTCAACACCATACCTTCCTGAGACTAACGGTATGGTAGAGTGAGTGAATGGCACTTTAGTCAGCATATTACGCAAAAATGCAGCCTTGGCGCCTTTGCAATGGGTGACTTCAATTAGTGCTACCATGTTTGCATACAATATTAGACACCACAGTAGCACAGGCCACTCTCTGTTTTGACTTCTGTATGGTAGACAGCCCGCTCTGGCATTATTATTATATTCAGTACTCGGTTCAACTGACACGATTAACCCAAATAATTATGTTGACCAACTATCAAAGACCCAAAGCAAGTTGCAATCTGAAGCCTATTAAAATGCAATTAGTCAAAATCTAGTCAGAAGAGCTACAATGACGCTAAACGAGCTATGATGGCTAAGTTCAAGGAAGGAGACTTAGTATTATATTGTGACACTCATAGCGCAGGCCGCGCTCACAAGCTGGCCTCACTTTGAAAAGGTCCATTTATTATATTAAATAAGTCGTCTGAAGATGTATATACCATTAAGGATCAAGGTGGCTGGGTTGTGAATCAAGTTCACGCTAAGTTCCTTTATCAATATCATAAAGAATAATATTACAAAGAAAAAAGAGAAAAATTAGAAAAATAGTAAATATATATATAATTGTCACAATTCTGATATGACTGGGTGATAAGCCCTAAGACAATATTGTGGAATGGATGGAATCAACCAAGTTTGATATAAGTTATGATTATTAGAGCACCTTGAAATGAGGCAAAATTGGGTTGTTGGGAAATTGCCTCAAATTAGGCGATTGTGAAATTAATTAATGAAGAATTGATGGAACCAATGAGATACAGTGAATTTAATTACTAAGCTATGGAAGTGATATCATCCAAAGTTGCTACAATATAAGTGAGATGAGATGATTGAGAAAGTAAGTTTTTAATAGTTTAGAGTGAGTGGAACAGCGAGTATCCGCTGTATTTATTATAGTAAATAAAGAGAGTGTAGTGGGAGCAAGTGCTACATATTTATTTGAAGTTTATTCTGTTGTTTTTAAGGATGATAATCATCGTATCATTGGTCCTAATTGCTCAGTGGGTTGAACCCTGTGCAAAATCCTTTGGCGTATCTCTTGAATACTGCCAGTTTTATAACAGTGGTGCTCACTACAGGGAGCCCATTGATCAATTATAAAAAATAATAAAATAAATAAAATAAAATTCTTCTGACAGCTATGTTGCATTCAGGTTGTATTGATAAAAATTCTACACAACATGCTGGGCCAGTTGCCTATGCAGAGCTGAAACTGGCGTTGATCGCTGTGCTTAAAAAACAAGATAAGCTGCTCTAGGAGGTTTGCTGCAATAAGCTGCCTTCATTTGATCGTGAAGGAAATATTCATGGGTTCTTTAAGCAATTTTGAGATTGTGTGGAAGGAGCCTTGGATCGACAGTGAGCAAAACTATTGATTTCTCCCTTGGATGGCAGAAGTGCTGATCAAGTCGTCTGTTACCTTTCAGGCAGTTCCATTACATACCAAGAAGTCAAAGAGACGGTGTTGCAGTTTTTGGTGGATCTGCAAAGATGTCACAGCTGAAGGCTGAGTTTTTGACCATTGAGTCTCAGTGGAATGAGATCCTCACTTCATTTGCTGAGTGATCTATGGAAGAAACTCATGTGCTAATTGGGGCCAAAATTTTATCTGAATCTGATGTGTGTATTGTGATGACTTCAGTTGTAAAGCCATACTGTGAGTTATATAACGTTATGACCCCAATGTTGGATGAAGATGTACCTTTGCTTAAAATTGTTCAGTTTTTGCATCATATATCAGCCAACTTCCCTCCACCTAATACAGAATGGAATCCTTCCGCTACCACCACCAAATCATCTTACTTGGGGAACTTTGTCTGTCCAGTTCAGATTCCACCAAGTTATTCTCAGCAGTTAAATGCCCGCCCCATACCTGCTTATCGTCACTAACCCAACTATTGCCCTAAACCTTTTTACATTGATCACTTCCAGCCCAACTCTCAACATGGCTTGTTTCACTTTAATCAGGGACGTGGGCCCTATGGAATCAGCTGTTTCAAATGCAGTCAACAAGGGCATCTGGCTTGGTGGTGCCCCAATCAACAGGTCTCTTGCGTACAGCCAGAACAGTACTGCCAGGGAAAAGTCAGAGTGGAGTAGAGATGGGACTCTCTACTCCAATATACCAAATCCAAACGTCCCACCTGAACCCATTTTAGAATATTCAGCGGAAGTTCCTTTGCACATTTGGTCAGTTTTATATCAGCAGCCAGTTGAGGGTGAATGTTTTGACATGAGTGCAGTAGGCGGCTATGGCAGAAGAGGGGTCTCAGATGCAGGTTGAGCCATATGCTTGTCAAATATTTAACCAAGTTTCCCCTGAAAAGTTAGACCCCTCCTCATATGCCACTTTCTTGCAAGCAATAAGCGTAACTCTTCCAGTTAATACTACTATAAAACAATAGCCCAGAATTGGTGAATGGATTGTGTGTTTCCTTAGAAACAGAGAAACCTTAAATGTCCATGTTATAAACAGTAGAGACGCATCTTACTCCAAATGTACTTACTGCGACCTGGTTGTAGATAAAATTTGAGTCTGTGCCATCATAGATACTGGTGCCCCTTTCAATATAGTCTCCACTAAATTGGTGGTCAGGTTGGCATTAAAACCGCATGTGGAAAACCGGATGGTATACAGAACTGCCAGAGTGGAAACATGGTCTTTGAGGGAGCATACAGTGCACTTACATTGCAGTTTGGTTCTATTGTCATGGTAGCACCAGCTATAGTGCTACCAAATAGCAATTACGATCTGTTAATTGGAACTGCATCTTACAACACTATGGGGCTGTCATTGATATGACGTATGAGTCTTTTGAGATATTGGGTCAGCGAATCAATTCACTTCAACTCTAGTAGAGTGCCATGTGATCTGGTGCATATGGGATATATCAATCTAGCTTATAGCGATGTAGTAATCCCTGTGCACTACCATCAATTAAAGGGCAAAACCTTGGCCCTTTCCCAACAGATTTATGAATATCAAGGGTGCTGCTCAGAGCTGCTGGACCTATATCTATTCCATCTGGGCATCAAGTTATAGTGAACACTGACTTGGTGATTGAAGTATCAGATGGATTATTTGGGGATGTTATTGGGCCATATTAGAAATTGCGGTTTGAGCCCCATGTGGCCCCAGGCATTATACTACCAGGGCAGGGGGAGATCAAAGTTTTACTTGCAAATCTACAAATGGTACCACTACAAATCTGCCGCCACTAATTAGTGGCTTATTTACACTAAATCCCCATTGAGGAGATTCTTTTGGTTCATGAGTTTGGGTTGCTGGAGGAATTTGGTCTGCCTTTTGAACCACATCTCAGTGTAATGGCAGTTTTATCGCATGATGAATTAATGGGGCTGTTGGAACCACAGAAGGATTGGGCAATCTTTTTATTTTAAAAATATAAAGAGATTTTTGCTGTCAATGACCATGATTCAGGATGTGCGCGGGGGTGGTTCATAGGCTGGACACTGGAGATCATCCTCCCATCAGGTCAAGGCCAATCCGCTGATCAAGGGTGGTGGAAGAAGTAGTAACCAATAAAATTGACAAGCTACTAGCGCAAGGGATGCCTGAACCATCAAAGAGTCTATGAGCTTCTCCTGTTCTTATTGTAAAAAAGAAGTATGGTACTAATCGTGTAGTAATTGACTACCAAAAGCTTAACAGCATCACCAAAAAGGTCTCATATCCCTTACTGCGGATTGATGACACTTTGGATTGGCTAGGGGAGCTCGTTTTTTCTCAGCAATGGACCTGATCTCAGGCTACTGGCACATCGAGTTGCCACCAGCGGAGCAGGAATCTGTGCTGTAACCATTTCCAAAGGTCTTTTTCAGCCAACTCAGATGCCGCAAGTGCTGTGTAATGCCCTGGCTACATTTCAACGGGTGATGGACACTATTCTTAGGGACCTAAAACTATTGTGCATCCTTGTTTACCTCGATGACATTAATGTTTTCTCCTGAACCTTCACTGAACACCTTGACCAATTGTAAGCAGTATTCCATCAGCTCGCTGAGGCCAACATCAAGGTCAAACCCCAGAAATGCCATTTCTTCAAGACCAGCTGGAGTACCTGGGGTTCGTGGTTGATGCCACAGGGCTAAGACCTCAACAGGATAAGGTGGAAGCTATTCAAAAAATGACTCCAACCAACGGCAAGTGGGTTATACAGATATTTTTGGGAATGGTCAAATATTACTGGCACTTTATCCCTAACTTCAGCTGTTTGGGGGCCCACTATTTGAGTTAATAAGAAAGGACACCATGTTTGAATGGACGGAACATCAGCAGCGCACTTTTTATATGCTCTGAACAGCGTTGACCAGTGCACCAGTGTTACACTATCCCAATTTTGAAAAAGAGTTCATTGTTCAGATGGATGCATTCCTTTCCGCTGTGGGGGCAGTCTTATCCCAAAAAGATGGGGAAAGAGAAGAGCACCCCCATAGCATATTGCAGTTGTAGCTTGAACAGCCATGAGCGCAATTATACCTTGAATGAGTGAGAGTTCTTAGCGGTGATTTACACCTATAAGAAATTCTGGGTGTATTTTCATGGGGTGAAATTCAAAGTTGTAATGGATCATAATTTGTTAAGCTAGTTATAGAATCTTAAAGAGCCTGAAGGGCATCTGGCCCTATGGGCTCTTAAACTGCAGGCATACAATTTTAAAATTCTTCACCAACCTGGAGCAAAACACCAAAATGCCAATTGTTTATTGAGATTACCTAAGATTACAGTTATGGCATTCTGAGTGATATAATGTTTGATAAGATGCTTAGCGGCAATTATGACGATGAACCACCTTCAGTCATCAAGGTATTGAATGGAATAAGGGCCAATACGTTCCAAAAAATGGGGAATCATATAAGCGGATAGGGGACACTACCACGAATATCCCAAGACCTTCCTCCTGCCCAACTGTTATCATGAGTGTACATAGGGCTGTTGGGCATGGTGGCGTGTGCAAGACATTGAAATTATTGTGTCCTCAGTATTACTGGGAAAGCATGAACTTTGATGTGCTTGATACTATCTCCTCCTGTCACCAGTGCCAAGTGGAAAAGCCATTCTGCCAGAAGACCTCATACTGGTTAGTGAAGCCACACTTTGCTTGACATACAGTTTCCCTTGATGTTGTCAGCCCTCTGCCAACAGGAGCTAACCAGTCCAAGTACATTCTGGTGGCAATTGACCACTTAGCCTGGTGGGTGAAGCTAGGGCAATACGATATTTAGGGGCAGTTACAATGGCCAAGTTCATAATGGAATGCATTATTCAATAGCATGGCTGCCCTCAGTTTCTCCTTACTGATAACGGAACTAAAATCACTTACCACATCCTCCCAAAGCTTAATAAGATAATGGCCATCCAAGGGTTTTTGACAACCCCATACCACCATGAGTCTAACGGAATGGTTGAGTGGGTCAATGGGACTTTAGTGAATATAATCCATAAATTAGTAGCAGATCAACCCTCAGATTGGAGTTCTCTTTTGTCCACCGCCGTTTTCGCCTATAATATCAGTTACCATTCTGCCACAGTGAAGAGTCCCTTCCAATTACTATATGGACAACACCCTGCCCTTTTGGCACTGCTTTACTCCTGTGTAGAAGATACTGGCGGAATGGATCCCCACCGTTATTTGATGACTCTAGCTGACACCTTAATAAAATTGCAAACTGAAGCATACTCATTCAGTTTATCCAATATGATTAAGAATCAGGCTGCTGATAAGGTACGGCATAGTGGGTTAGCCCAGTTCAAATATGGAGATATGGTTCTATTCCATGATCAACACGGTTTTGGGTGGAAGCACAAGTTGGTCAGTATCTGGATTGGGCTTTTTGAATTTATGGAGAAGACGGGTATGGATGCATATACTATTAAGGACCCCACAGGCGGTCATATAATCAACTGAGTGCATGCCAAGTTCCTCCCGGCATATAAGCAATAGGAGCCTGATTGTCCAGTCAAGGGGGGGTAATGTCATAATTCTTATATGACTGAATGATAAGCCCTAAGATGATATGGCAGAACGGATGGGATCCACCAAGTTTGATATGAGTTATGATTATTTGAGCACCTCAAAATGAGGCGATATTGGGTTGTTGGGCTATCGCTTCAAATTAGGCAATTGTGAAATTAACAAATAAAGAATTGATGGAACCAATGGGATAGAGTGAATTGAATTACTAAGCTATGGAAGTGGTATTATCCAAATTCGCTATGATATAAGCGAGATGAGATGATTGAGAAAGTAGGTTGTTAATAATTTATAGTGAGCGAAACAGCAAGGATCCTCTGTATTTATTGTAGTAAGTAAAAAGAGTGTAGTGGGAGCAAGTGCTCCATAATTTATTTGAAGTTTATTATGTTGTTTCAAGGACGATGATCATTATATCATTGGTCCTAATTGCTCAGTGGGTTGAACCCTGTGTAAAATCCTTCAGCATATCTTTAAATACCACCAGTTTTATAATAGTAATAATAATAATTATAAAATATAAAAAGTAAATCCTAATTGAAAAACTTGGATTTTAATTCAGAGATTTGATGCCTCGCTGGCATTGGAACCAGGTAACCATTCTTTGGTAGGGGTAGGAGAGTGAAATCAAAGCCAAGAGGTCCAGTTCAAGTTTGCCAAAGTTTTCTGGAGCTGCAGCAGGAATAGGACCTAGACCAAAGGCTTTTAACGTAACATCCTATTCTGAAGGTTGAGAAAAATTGGATGTTGTGGCCAAGAGAAAAGAATACCCTCTGCTTTTAACTAGTCAAGAAGGGGAAAGTGGTGAATGGTTGACTGGATCTAAATTGTTGGTAATTATAAACCAAAAATATCCTAAGTATATTAAAACTTGGGATTTGTGGCCTTGCAATTTAATTATATATTATTTGACTATGATGAAATGGGCTCAAGGGCTTTTTTGGTTAGGTTGGACTTAATAATAAGTATCAACTTAATGACTTGGGCACATGGGCTTTGTTGGTCTATGTCAAAATTAGTTTTTAATGTTGATCAAGTTTTTGATTAAATTAATTACTAATTAGTGGTATGAATCGCCTTAGTATGTGCTGCCAATTTCTTGTGAAAGAGAATCAGTTTAGCTATTTGCAGACATATCTGAAATGCTGTCTTGAGAATATTGATGAAATTTACACTGAACCTGAGGCAGTGCAAGATGCCCTGAGTCGAAGGATTGCAGACCCTCAAACAAACATTTTACATGTACCTTTGGCCAAGTGTTATTATAAAGAGGCGTCATGGGTAAGATGTGGTGAACATCGAACCCTATAAATTATCTCCAGTTGATACTAATAGGATACAATCAACTATTACCACTAATTTATAGTTTAAATTATAAGCTTTTTGTGTTTAATACTTTATATTTATTGTGGGGAAGGCCGACCATGGGACGGACACTTCCAAATATGATTCAGAAGAGACAAAACTTAGTACCAGGAAAGGCACCCCAGAGACGCGATGCTATCTCTTGTTGCCAGCAGTAACGCCACTTATGGGGAGGGGGAGGGAACGTGTCAAGGGGCCATAGCCACAATTGATCACGTGTGGAGGAAGGGGTCTGATTTTGATGAACCAGACTGGGAACCAGGAGGAGACCAGCTGTTGGCAACGTGGTGGGAGGTATCCAAACATCCACACTTGAAAGTGGTCCACCAAATGAGACCAGAATCTGTGGACAGCTTCTGGGAGGGTGGGGGTGGAGCCTGCGATGGCATCTAAGACAATCGTGTGGATGGTCCACATGGCGATTGCAACCACCAAAGCACAGAGGGAGGGTGGAAGGGAGGAGGCCATTGATAGAGCAAACATATCTCTTGAAAGACTGAAGGGATGCGTTTGATCCTGGCCCAGCAGACGTTGAACTTCGCTCCATATCACTTTAGAGGTAGGGCACTTCTCCAGGCGGTGGAACAGCGTTCCATACTGGCCACACACGACACAGGATGAGTGTAAAGCGTTAGAGCGCTTGGCTGTATGATACACCCGCCTCAGGCAGCGCCACACATGGGAGCAGACTTGAGGCTGCAACAGAGGATGGTGTTCGTATTTCCAGATAGTTTTTTGGGTTTCAATGGAGTAAGGGATGTCCATCATGTCCAGGTAGTCCACCCTGGATAGGACATGGGGCCGTGTGGGGATCATGCCATCTTGGATGGGTAGCCCCTGTACCTTTTGTGTGAACTGAGGAGAGGGGCGGCCTCTCTGGGATGTGTGTCCGCTAGTACAAATTTTCCACCCAGCGCTCCGCATGGAGAGGAGGATTCATTTGTAGTGGGTTTTAGTCCCATGAGGGCCTGTGGCCGATGGGTGTGAAGTGAGGTATTTCATCAGGGAGTGTGGTTTCGATGGGTTGTTGAGGCCCAAGGCTCAGGAGAAGTTAGAGCGGGCCACGCGGGACCAGTGTTGGGAGGGGAGCATAGGGGCGGTGACGGCCGCTATCCAGGTACCCAAGATCTTGGCAGCATGGGCTCTGAAGTCGAACAGACCCATGTCACCTTGATGGTGAGGGCCAAACATGACTTCTAACTGTACTGGTGGAGGGCTGCCTGACCATAGCCATCCTTGCAGCAGGGCATACAAGGATTTGAAGAAGCTTGGGGAGAAGGGGATGGCGTGGGCTCCAAACCAGACTTTGGAGAGAAGCAAAGAGTTAGCTAAAACAACCCTGCCAGTAAGGGAAGTAGGGTGGGCTCTGAGAGAGGCGATTCACTTCGTCACGTTGTCTAAAATACGGCTCTCCATTACTGCTGACGCGTATCCGCCTGCCTCCATCCACACGCCCAGATGGTGTACCGGTCCTATGGTAGGGCATGGCACGAAGGAAAGCACTAGTGGGGCGGTGTGTGTTGAGCTGGTAGGGCGAGGACGTGGGTGAGCAGATGGGCCAGGTTGGGAACTAATTGCTGGGGCCCAGCAGTTCTGAGACCAACCAAGGAGAATGATTTCAGTTTTGGAAGCATTCAGTGCCACGTTGCTTACCTGGGAATACTCCTGAATGAGAGCTTCAAGTGCGCGTGCATCTTGATTATTAGACACCCCAACCACACAATCATCTGCGAATGCCATCATCTTGACTGGGGCTTGGCCTGGCACGTGGACCCCAGTGAGTTGGGAATTCACATTTCGCAGTAGTGGGTCAAGGCTGAAGTTGTATAAGAGTGGGCTGAGGGGGTCCCCTTGTCGCAAGCCCCTTTGAGGGCGGACTACTTCCGTTAGGAAGCCAGGGCCACGTACTGCCATTGTTGCAGATTCTGTGAGCAGCATCACCCAGTTGATGAAGTGAAGGGGTAAGCGGAATTGATGGAGGCAGGCCCTGAGGTATTCCCAGTTCACTCTATCATAGGCCTTCTGTTGGTCCAAGAATACAAGTGCCCCAGAGGCTGTGGACTGACATGCATTAGCCACCGAGTGCACGTTATCCCAAATCAATCTTCTGGGTATGAAGCCAAATTGCTCTGGGGAGATGGTGGCAGATGCTATAATCCCTAAATGGTTAGCCATGATTTTTGTTACAATTTTTGTGTCCGTGTTGGTTAAAGAAATGGGGCGCCAGTTGGCTAAGTCTAGCTTATCCCCTTTCTTGAAAAGTGTGACAGTAAAGGCCTCATGTCCTCCTGGTAGGAGGCGCGTTTCCAAAAGGCTCTGGTTAAGTGAAGCAAGAAGTAGTGGGTATATATATTTGAAGTATTTTTTGTAGAATTCATATGGGATGCCATCTGGGCCTGGGCATTTCCAGTTAGGTGCACCGTGGATGGCTGTCCATAATTCGTTTGGAGTAATTGAATTCATTATTTCTGGGTATCAAGAAATGGTGCAGATGTGGGCTCAGTTGAGAAATTCTGCCATTTCAGCCAGCTGAATTGGTTTGCTCAGTATAACTCGGAGTAATATTTTTGCATTTTGATTGCCACTTTGGCCGGTGTGTCCACAATGGAATTAATCAATCTTCGCACCTGTGTGCAGGCCACGCTCTGGCATGGTGCAAAATTTTTTTTAAAAAAGTATGCGGTGCACTTGTCACCCTTTGTGATGCATTTGGCCCTGTATTGAACACAAACCTAATGTTTGTGTTATCTTTTGAGCGCGTTGAGGTGGGCGGCTGCTTCTACCCATTTCCAGCCCCATGCAGGGCTGTATCCTGTAGCAGGGATATTGGACTCCAGGTGTTCCAATCATGCCAGAGCGCGAAAAATGATCGCTGATGTGGCTTATGAGCACCTGGAGGAGAGGTGGTGAGAGTGGCGGATGGTATCCTCTTTGAAGGTTGCCCATGTGGAGATGGGGTCCGCGCAGAATGGTGTTACAAACTCTTTTGTCAAAGTTGCTTCTTCCACCCAAGTGGAAAATCCTGGCGATGCGAGTTTGGGGGGGCGGAGCTTGCACCAATGTGGGGCCCTGGCCACTGTGGTGGGTAGGTGGTAGGTTATCGAGACCAGTTGGTGGTTGGAGAATTCCATTTTTGTTGTTTTGAAGTGGGAGATGTGGGGTTGGAATTTCGCCAGCGTTAGGATAAGTGTGATGCGGGTCATGGACCTTAATTGGCCATTGTGGACATGGGGGCGTGTCATGTTTTCAAGCAGTGGGGCATGTCGCGGCAGCGCATCCATTAGCCTGAGGGTGGCCTTTAGAACATGCAGTTCTATGTGACCCTGGGGGGTGTGGGGTGAGGAAGGCCACCAGTCCGTTGGTGTGTTTAGCCAACAGTTCATGTCACTTACTACAAATGGGTCTGGGGGTAGCGGGAGGGATTTGACTGACAAGAAAAATTCCTGACACTCGCGTGCACCATTTGGGGCATAGATATTGATGATTGCGTGTGCTACGTCAGCCCACAAAATTGACAATGAGAACTCAGCCGTTTAGGAATGTTTCCAATGATAGAAATTTGAAGAGATTGTTTCTCTGAACTAGCACCCCACAGTGCTCTGACCAAAAGGATAGGGATGGTAGGAGCATGGATTTTCAAGCCTCCTCAGAACCTCATGGACAGTGGGACTCCTGGATGGCCAGGATATCCATGGGTAAATTTTGTTGTAAAAAACTCAGTTTCCTAGCCCAGGATGGTGAGGCCTTGAGTCTGGTGATATTTAACGTCCCTAAAGTAAAGGTTTCCCCCATTGCGCCTTAGGTGCGAGGGGGTGGGCACCTGGGCCCACTAGCCTCCTCTAGATCCCCATGGGCCTTCATGGCAGTGCGGGTGTTAGCAGCAACGCTATCAGGATTTTTGTTGATTTTAGCAGAGAGGTTTGCGTTGGCTTTTGTCTTCACTTTTTGTTTCCCTGACGTTGGACGAATTTTTTGTGGTGCAGATGCAGGTGATTGCGGTGCATCAATGTTCTGGTCAAAGAAAAAAATTTCTGGTTGGATTTGCCCCAGGTTGGTTTCAACCAGATCTTGGTTGCAATGATTGGGTGAGATTAAACCCCCCATCAGATCCTCAGATTGGGTGGCCCAATTGGCATGAGCTTCTCCATCTGATTGGATGATGGATTCCTGATTTGCTTCTGCCGCGAAGGTTTTGATGTCCTCCTGGTGTTGGGAGTGTGGGATAGCAGTGGTGGCTTTGGCCACTTCCTTGGCTGCAGCCCTGCGGGCCTGCTTGGCCTTCTTCTGCTCTTGTGGGGAGATGGGCTTTACCAGTAGGTAGCATCCTTGTGCTCCCCATGGGAAAGCCTCTTTGGTGCTTACGGTTGGTTTTTAATGCGCCTCTCCACTGACCATGGCCACCGAGGGGTGCTCTTGTAATTTGACGCCCTCCTTGGTGGGGCATGCATGCACCTTATGGCTGAACGCATCACAGTGGGTGCAGATGGGGGGCGTGCTGTCCACGGTCACCTGGAATGGGTAGGTGATATGCCCTTTGATATTAATAAAAGTGGAGTGTGTGATCTGGGTTAGGTCCTTTGCAATCTCCTCAGTTGGGGTCAGAACTGCGATGGCTTTGCCAGTGCACAGGTGTGGCATCAGCGTGAAGCGTTGCATTTTGAAAGATTGTATTTCGCCATATACAGCGAGACCATCTTTCAGGTGTTGTTCCAAAATGTCATGTTTTACCGTAGTAGGAAAAAAGTCAAACGTGAGGAAAATTTGGTTTGATTTCGTCCATCTAGTGCATCTGGTTTTGATGACCCGTTGCCCTTTGTGGTTGACCACTACACGCACCACAGCAGCCTCTTCTGCTGCCTCTTTGTTTTCAAAACCTAGGTCCAGCCAACCACATAACATGGAGTGAGGTGCAACATACAACGCGATCAGGAAAAAGGTGTGCACATCTTCACAAAATTTTTCCCATAAAGCCGTTTGTTGGATATCCAGAAAAACACAGTCTCCGTATTCCACTGACAAAAGTGGCTGGGAGTGCGGCGTGTTGATGTACTGGTTGCATCATGCTTGCCATGCGAGTATTTCCAGGGAAATAGTGATCGCCAGTTTTTTAAAATTTTTGACTATTCTGCCAGTTTCTCTGGGGCGTTTTTGAATGTTGGAGGCCGCGGGCCTTCCGCCTGCTCCTCTTACCTTACTTGCCCAACTGCTCCCTGACATGGGCGCAGACTGATCTCCTCTGTGAGATTATCAAACTAGATTCATACTTGAATTTAATAGGTTGCAAAAGTGATTGCAACGAGAAAGAAAAGTATTGTGTTTAATACTTTAAGTTGTATTAAATCAAGAATTTACTTGTGATCAGTAAGATCAGGGCAGCGTTCCATCATCCTAGTAATGACAGGAGAATATGACTTTCAAGTGCTTTTACCAAGGAGTTATATCTTAACTATAGTCACCATCTAGTCTATTGTCTTCATACAATAGATGTTCAAAACTCCACCATACCGCAGAAGAACCAGCCATCTGAAGTAGACTAAATTCAACAACCACCTTTGATGATCATTTCTATGTTGAAGCCCATCCATGATTATTTGCAAAGACGTTACCTCTTAACAACGGCATTGTTGCAATCTTGACTGAAATTGGTTCCTCGACCTCCTTGGCAAAGCTAATCACTTCATTAAAATGCTCATTCCATAATGTAAGTGATATCAAGGAGGCTCTGATAGTGGTGGCCAAATTCTATGAGCTTGAAAATACACAAAGAGCCCATAGGCAAGATTCCACCATGACCCTTCTACAATCCTCTATGCCATCTCTTTCACAGAACCTGATCCTTTGGTGCAGCTCAACGAGACGTTCCTCCCATGTGTGGTTAGACAAAAATAATATTGGTGGCTGTGAGGTGCTCCTCTCCATCATCTGCACCCAAAGTTTGCCTTATGCAGTCAGGTACAACTTTACCTCGCTTCAATCCCTCCTAAGAACGACCCCAAAGCGAATCAATTGTCACACCCCTCTAAGGTGCCAAAAAAACCTTCCTCAGCATCTCCCACGGCCGTTCATAGCTCAAAACCCGCTAATCTAGAGCTCAATCTCAGAGTCGTTGCTGTTATGAACCTTCTCCAGATGCTAAAAGGGTAGTTGAGCGCCCATAGAACATCCACTGCAACAAGGGAAGTCCTGACACTAACTTCCTTCCTATAGATCCCCTGCCATGCATAGATAACCCCTCTGATGACGAATCTGAAGGGGGTTATGAAGATGTTGGATACTATGTCCTAGGAGCCCCAGTTGAAGTGGGGATACCAGATCAGTTGAACCCTGAAAGAGTATATAAGGCCATGATACCTTGTGGAACTTATCGTCTAGTGCTGAGATGTTCTGAGTCATTGATATACCAGTGATGCTGACCTTCCATTGTCACGCTGATCCTATCTACTCAGCGTGTTCATACTCTGCAATCTAACAAAAATATTTTGTGACCTTTTTAAGACTTTCTTCCGCTTTCCATCTAAACAGGTTTTAGCTCTCTCCCTTAACCTTAGTGGAACCTCAACCAAAATGGAGGTCATCATCAACAGAGTATGAGTCATGGCTATCCTCAACACTGGATCCCCAGTAAAGTTAATTCCTCAAGACTTATTAAGAAGATTAGCTGGCCCCTGACTTGTAATACTCCCAAGAGTTTGGAACTGCAGGTCCCAATAGCATTTGCGCTGTTGGGGCATACTCCTCTTTACCCATCAGATTTGGGAAGCTTTCCTGTCAGCCCCAGATTCAGCTTTTGTTAATGATACTTATGGGGTGTTCATTGGTACCCAACTAACGCTTAATTATGATGGAATGATCAACCTGAAACAGGGTTATCTCTCACTGCTTAACTATGAGGCTCCCCCTGGTTATAACCAATAAAGACCCTAATAAAAATAAACCTCTTACTTAGATATGTACCCTTCCTCCAAATTATCCTTACACTATATGATGGCAGGGCGAAATAAAAAGAAGTTAATTGAGTCAATGGACGTCATGAAGGGCATTCATTTTTATGCATCAGAAGTTATATTTGTTAGTGCTGGAGAACAACGGGTGATTGACACTAAAAGTACCTTGCAAATCCTCCATACCTGCTTATACACATAACAAACATAGATGAAATAAGTTCCTTTGAGCCTCAAGTATTGCCAGTCATACTAGACCCAGTCTACCAGCGACCTATCAATATCCTTTCGAGGAATCCTTTTTTCAAGTCCATATTTTTAAAGAAACATTAGGAGATTAGAAAAGGCCTGCTTATCACAGCTGAGGACATTAAACAAGTTCACTGCATTAGGTCTATGTTAGATATGAGCCTACCTGCTGAAAAATTACTATGTACTCTGCCTGACTTTCATACTTTCTGATGAACTAACCTAAGCCAAGCTGGAAAAAGTCCAGTTCTTTTTAAAAGCCCATAGTGACATATTCTCTACTCTAGATACTAAATATGGGCATATAAAGTGTTATCCACACCATTGATGTTTGTGATTTCTGTCCCATCCAATCCAAACCCTATAAAAAATTAAAAGTCAAAGAGCAACAGATGAGGATGGACATCAAACATCTACTAGATGCTGGGTTACTGGTATACTCTCAAATCCCATTATTGTCACTTTTTTGCTGATAAAAAAACAATGAAGGTCATTGGGTTGGTATGGACTTCCAAAAAAAACTAAATAACCTCACAAAAAAGGATAATTATCCTATCCCTAAATTGACAACGCTCTAGCACAGCTCGTTGGATCTGAATTCTTTTCCACTATGTAATTGTCTAGTGGATACTGGAAAATGGGCTTTTCTCCCCAAGCCAAAAGAAGTGTGCTTTTTTGCAGTAAAGGCCTGTCTCACCCAACCAAAGATTATAAGTTGGACAATGAGTCCGCAACCTTCCAGTAGGCAATGGTCACATCATACAAAACCTCAAGTTAAGTCTTGTGATTTTCTATTTTGATGCCATCACAGTCTTCTCCAAACTTTCAACGATCATCTTACTCATCTAAAGGAAGTTTCCCAACTCCTGCATGCATCTAACATTAAGTTAAAGTCGAAAAATGTACATTTATCAAAAAAATTGGATTTCCAAGGGCACGCCATCTTACAGGAAGGAATTCAACCCTTCAGGATATGGTTGATGCTATATGCAAAAAATTCCTGTGTCCCAACCCTGCGCAATATTCAGGTGTTTTTGGGAATGATATGGTATTACCATCAATTCATTCCCAAGTTATCCCAGCTGAGTGAGCCTTTCGTTTAATTATTGGCTAAGAACACCTTTTTCTATTGGAGTGCTGAACAAAAAGGCCGCCTTTGAGATGCTAAAGCAGCTGCTACAAAAAGTCCAATTCTATGTTAACCCAATTGTGGTAAACCTCTTATTGTTCTTACCTATGTCTCTTATTATGCCGTTAGAACCATCCTGTCCCAATTGGATGACAATGGCGTAGATCTCTCTGTTTCCTATTTCAGCAAGATGCTATCAGAGCTGAATGAAACTACAGCGTCACCAAAAAAGAGTGCCTTGCTTTCTTGCTTTCAATAAGGTATTATTGCATTTCATTTATATGACACTTCCTTTACTGTGGTTAATGGCCACGCTTTCTTAAAATGGTTACAGAATACGAAGGATCCCACTGGACGATTGGCTCTTTGGGCATTGATGCTCTAACACTATGAAATAAAAATTGAACACCAAGCTGGAACCCGCCATATGAATGTTGATGGGTTTTCAGCTTCCTGTCCTTCACTTAGATAACAGTGAAGCGGAGAGTTTACATGACCTTCTCATGGCCCCTGATTAGTTGGTACAATGAGGATGAGCCCATAAAGAAAATGTTAGTTTGATACTCCTGCAACGCCAAGGTGGAAAGCTGGAAGTTTTATGAAAATGTAGAGTTAAACTGGTTGCCCTATCTTCGACCTTCAGAGAGGACCTGTGATCATAGAGGCCCAATCTATTTTGGGGCACAGTGGAGTGTGGAGAACCTATGAGTGGGTTAAGGATTGGTATTATTGTAGGGAATCATCTGATCTATTATTGAAGGCGTGGACGCTTGCCTAACTTGTGAGAAGTAATCCAGCTTCAAACCAATATACTGATACTAACTCACTACGCCTCAACAACCTTTCCATATGATGATTTTAGAGTTGTAGGTCCTCTATCCCAGACTGTTAGTGGGAATCAATACATCCTGGTAGTAAATTGATTACTTCACCAAATGTTTGAAGTTGTTGCTCTCCCTACTCAAGCTTCTAAAGCTCTCGCAACCTTCCTACATCAGTAATCTTCACTTGGTATGGTTGCCCCCAGGTCCTACTTTGTGACAATGGGAAAAATTTCATTTCCAGGGTTCGATTTGACTACCTCCATGGGGCATAACAACTCTTCTTGGCACCCTACAACCCTTCTACAAATGTTATTGTAGAGAAAGAAAAATAAAAATTATGGTTTACATATCTTAAGAAATGGCTAGCTCAGACCATCTATATTGGGATCAATTTTTGTTTATTGCTTGTATGGCCTATTTTATTTACTATCATCAAATCCTTTAAATGTCCCTTACACATGACTTTTATGGTCGGGAAAATGGAGTACCTGCTCTTCTAGATAAAGACATCTTCTCAGCTAGTATGGATGACCCTGAAAAAGCCCTGATAAGATTAGCTTAACACATTAATCAGTTGCAGTCTGATGCAATGACTAATTTAGCTAGAACTATCACCAAAGAAGGCCTATACACTAATGAGCATATACACCCTTTACCTGCCTTCCAGATATCAGATTTGGTAATAATATCTCAATTGCATCAACCCCATAATTGGCAATCTCAGGTCCATTTGGGAAGGACTTTTTGTCATTGTTTATAAGATGGGCGATAAATATTCCATTCAATTGCTTGCCTCTGGAGTCACTATTGACAGAGTCCATGGGTGAAAACCACGCCCTTATTCTCAAAATCTTAAAGGGGTAATTTTAGACAATTTGATTGTGATTAATTGGCAATAATGTTCTAAAAGGTGGATCTTTTCAAAAATATTTGTAAAATCCTCTATTCCAACTCTTTGCTGAATAGTTCCAATCAAAGTAATATTTCTACTCCTATTTTTTGGCCAAATATCCTTGCTGTTGTAATATTGTTATGCCAAACCCTTGGCGGAATTGGTGAACTCATTCAGAGGTCACCCACGCCCCAACTGCAATTTAGTTCAAATTAAGCAGAAACAACCCCCTTCTATAGAACTTTATGGGGTTCCAGGAGATGAAATAAATCTTTATCCACCAACCACCCACATAGGACTTCAGGTAATCAGATGAGGTAAAAATATTTCAAGAGGTTTGATTGAATTGTATATATCAAATCCTTACCATACATACACAGTGCATTCAAAAGTTCTGGGACTAACGTTTTAAAGACACAACTTTACAAATAAATAGACTTTCTTTTATCATAATTTAACATACAACCTTTCTCACTCTATACATATTTATATTGCTAAAATAATTGTTAAAAGGTATGCACATAATTCCTATTTTGTATAGCCATGTTTAAACCAGCTGTCACATTCTTCTGAATTGGCTCTATTTTATCAAAAGGATGAACCTTCAGTGCCACCTTCAGATTATAATTATCCACCCTATTTCACCAGATTTGGCTCTGTCTGACTTCTTTCTGTTCTCTAATCTGAAGGTGGCACTATAGGTTCATCCTTTTGATAAAGTAGAGCCAATTCAGAAGAATGTGACAGCTGGTTTAAACATGGCTATACAAAATAGGAACTATGTGCATACTTTTTAACAATTTGTTTTAGCAATATAAATATGTATAGATAGGGAAAGGTTGTACGTTTAAATTATGATAAAAGAAAGTTTATTTATTTGTAAAGTTGTGTCTTTAAAACGTTAGTCCCAGAACTTTTTGAATGCACTGTGTATTCATCCTACCTGATATTGACCCATCACCCAAAATCAAGTCAGATCAAAGGGAAGAGATTCTCAAGAACTTTGATAGGTCATGTTATCATTTTCCTAATCAAGCTATTCTCTACTTAAAAATGAATACTCTTGCCCATCCCGTTTTAAGCCTTAAATTACTTTTAATACTTAGAGGAGATTTTAATAGGGCTTGCTTTTTTCCACAGTTTAAATCATAAAAAATAATGCTTAAGTTAAAATCAAATTGTGGTTATAGTTTTTCCCCTAAAATATGTAACAGCATCTGAGAGTTTTAATACTCCCACAACTTCTAAATCATTAGATTATTTGAAAAAGTGCCAGTGACCACTATCCTTGACAGGATTCCAAAAATAACATGTTAGAAGTTGAGGATAACTTGTTTTTTATTATAATCTTGCACATATAATCAGGAAGATGTTTGGAAAAAACCTTAAATTTTTAGCCAGTATCTTATGGTATATCGACCATTTAAAAGCTCACTAAACTTATAAAATTTTAAAAAACTACTCTGTTCAAATTAATCTACCTTTCCCTTTCAAATCTGGGAACTTTTACCAACGCAGGCAAAGGTACAAGCTGGTGACTTTTGTCTTAACTGCTTTTCAGCACTCTTAATAAACTGACTCAGATAATAAACCAGATAAAGAAATTAAGGAAATATTCAATATGTAGAAGATACCAACAGATTATTTGATTTGATAATTTATTTTAATGATATTTTCATTAAGCTAGGCGCCAGTATTTATACCTCTAGAACATCTCCTGGCCATATTTTGATCATGCAATCTTCCACAGATATTAATTTCCACATCAGTTTGTCCCAAGATCTTATACAACTATGACCTTTTACTAGGACTATTGGTGGCAAATTACTCCAAAATTAGAGAGGTTCATGTAAAAAATAGAACATGATTGTGAAAATTTTTCCTAAAGTCAGACCATTTGAGTTATATCATACAGCTTGTTGGTATTTGTCCTCTAATAGTTGAAGCCTCTTATGAGGATTCAACTCTCTCATATAATTAATAGGGATGCCAAGGTGTACTCCTCATACATTTGAGTTAAGCTAACTCAAAGTATTAGAAAACATCTCTGATAATATTTGATAATGTTTCAAATGAATGATTGGGTCACAATCTGTTGGGGATTGATCCCAATAGCAATCTCAAGTATTACAATTACTGGCAACTTATGTTAAGGATAATTGAATCTTTATTTATTATTATTTTATGAATCTTTATTATTATTGGCAACCTAAGCTGACCATTTCCAACAAGTAAGCATCTATCACCTAGTAATTTCCTTATCTCCCTCCTTCTACTACTTTTGGTCATCTACCTGCCACCTATTATTTTTCCTCTCTCTTATCCCACTTTTAGCATGATGTACTATAAATACCTTTGTGCTTTATCTAGATAAACATTGTTTCTCAAATACCCTTAGTCCTATTGTAGCTTTTCTCAGCCCTTAGGGCCTATTAACTCACCAGGAGCTTTAAGGCCCTAAATTAATTAAGGGCCAGTTAGGATTTGATCCCCCACATCCTGACACAGCTGATGAAATGCTATTTATTAGAAAATTTGGCATCGATTTAAGGTTATTGATGTAGCCTAGTTGAACCCTTTTCAGGCCTCTCAATAGCACTAGGTACTTTTTATTTAAGCTGTCCATGTGCAAGTGCTATTGTGCTGATTTTTCAATCAACGTACAAATTTTGACATACTTTGGGCACACAATTTTCCTCAGATAGCATTTTCCACCTCAGTTGATCCTAAGGACTGATACAGCTATGACCTTTTACAAGGACTATTGGCGACAAAATACTCTCAAAATTGGGAAGGTTTTAAGTACAAAAAATGCAACTCATATGTGCAAATTTGTCCTAAGTTCAGCCCAATTTGAGTTTTGTCATACAGCTGATAAGATACTTTTGCTGTGAAAATTGGCGTCAATTTTGGTCTAATGATGTAAACCTGATTGAAACATTGGTAGGCCTCTCAATAGCACCTGGTACTCCCATATGGGCTATCCATGTACAAGTGGTGTTATGCCAATTTTGAACATCAAAATACAAATCTTACCATAAGGGCAGAAATAGAACGTATGATAACAATCTTATTTTTGTTATTAACCCCTGGGACTTTTTATAAAATTAGATATCAATACCAGGGCAATTCCTTGATAATAGAGTAAATTTTGTGCATGTTTAATTGAAACTAATTGCCATGTTATTGTAAGGGAATTGGCTAGAATTGATTGTGTTTGAAGGGTTTCTTTTTGAGTCAATTATAAGAATTTGATAAGCCTTGATTTGCAAAGCCCCAGTTCAGCAGGGGGTTGTATTCAGGTTGCATCTTGTAAAGTTTATTGCACTTGGTGCCCTTATAGGCATGCAAAAACTCAAAGAAATATTACAAATTTAGAACAAACAAGAAAAAATAGTCTGTCTAAAAAATCAATAAAAGTCTGAAGACATCCCATGTGCTTGATTATCCTCTTTAACCCTATAACTGTTGCTTTTCCCTATCTCATGGAGGAATCTGACTATAACATCTACTCTGAATACTCTGAAGAAAAGCTTAAAGAAGAAGAGCTGAAAACAGCTCAATCAATATATATAAATCTTATTTTATTGAAATGCTCTGCTGAAACTCAAAATGAGACCTGGGATAAGCAAAACACACTTGGGTTTATTACAGCTGAAGAATTAGCTATCTACAAAGCCCAACAATGAGCCAAGCTAAACGCCATACATGTTTGTCTCATTTCCTGGCGTTGAGATCCTTAGTGTTTGAATGATAAAATTTTGAAGCATCTGAATCATAAACCTCCGCACCTCTCTTAATTTCATGTACCAAGGCCCCTTGCTGTTCTAATGATGAAAATGGAATAGCCAATCCAGAATCCTCTGCACCCCTCTCACTTTCTTGCAATAAAACTCCTCTCTCTTTCACCAACAAAACGGCCCATCCAAATGCCTCAGCAATTTCCCCAGTTTTTTACACTGAGACTCCATGCTATTTTTTAACAGTACTGGAATGAATAAAATTATTTCTCTGTGCCCATTTTAATTAACTTATCTAAGGCCACTGATAATCTAAAGAACTCACTCAATACAGTTGAGCTGAAGCCTCCTGATACTAAGCTCAGGATAACTAACCCAAATGTGTTGGAGCCCTCTCCATTCTCCTGCACCAAACTTCCTCACTGTCCAAATAAAAAAATTTAAACAGCTAACTTTAATACTTGACATCCTTTACTTCTTTGTGCCAATGCTTCATATTGTTTTGATGACAAAATTGAAACAGACAACTCAAATATTTAGCACTTAATACAGTTTCCCATGCCAAAGATCCTTACTGCTCTGATATGAAATTGAGCTAACAAAACCCATTTTCGCCCCTTTACCAATCTTAAAATCCTAAAAACTTAATTTGTAATTTTTATTTTACTAATATTTTAGGTTTTCCTGTTGGTGCAAAGGATTCAACCCTATTTCAGCCAGATCTGGGTGAGCTCAAGAAGATGCCACCCAAAAGCCTTAAAATTTTTAAGCGCAAAGCTGTGCTCAATTTCTCCTGCTTTTTCTTAACTGCTAAACAATTTCCCTTTTTCTCTTTACAATATGGAATTTTTGAACCCGTTTTTGTTGCATTTATATACTTGACTTTAGCCTCATGCACCTCTCTCACTGAGGTGTGTTCTACCTCTGTTAAAATGGCTAGAAATGCTAACATCCTCAACCACTACAAGATTGATGGCAACCAACCTAGACTACCACTATCTCCAAGCTTGTCCTTGACGTCAACATCAATGGGATAATTGTTTTCTTCAACACTGATCCTTCTCATCACCATGTTCTCCCTCTTGGGGTTCCCAAGGAGGAAGTTGAGGTTTCTTAATGCAATGGATCACTTCTCTATTCCTTGGAGCAGCTTTTAGGCTCAATGTCCTGGTCTTTTAAAGATATCATTATGGCTGCTTTATACACATTTCACATTGTTTTCACTTTGGCCTCTCTCTACTTCATTGCTACTCCTGCCATTCCAAAGTGTCAGAAGGTCACCTGCAATCCTTTTTTCTCTGTATACCTCAATCCTCAAGCTGGCACTACTGACTATCTTGGCAAAAAATATGCTACTCTAGAATTGCAATGCCAAACTTTATTCTGGAACTAAGCATAAACAAATTATCCTTTTAGTTATAGCAAAAAAACCAAGGTTTAAATTAATAAGTTGTATTAAACAACCAAAATACTTTCCCTTTACTATTTTATTATCTCATCAATAATATATGAACATGTCAAGCTGATTTCTACTAATTGAAGTTTATCTTTACTAGTCACCATGGTGAACTATCATCTAACACAACTTCCTTGGTTTATCACATCCACTCAACTCTGGCAGTTTGGGACCTTACCAAGGATACACAACCATGGAAGAATCATTTTCACCCAGTCAAGTCTTGAAGGGGGCTCTTTCAGGATTTGTTTAGGTTAGGTATAGTTTCAACTATGGTTTCTAACCTGATTCATCATTTCCTTTAAATTTGTCTTACCTTTATTATTAGTTTGATTATTGAAAGACGCTTCCTCAGGTTTAAGACCTGAAAAAGTTATCATATAATTAACAATCAATCCTTCACACATTATTAATTACTGAATAATAATTATTAATTTCTCATTTGATGCTTTATCAGACATTAGTCTCAAAATTATTAGGAATATTAAGTTTTTAAAGCACTGGGAAATTTCTATAGTAACGCCAAGTTAATGACCCAACAAATTATGGATAAATTGCTCCATTAGTGCTTCACTTGCCATAAGGTAGAGAAAAATTCTCAAACCAACTTGATATCATCTTAATACTAAGCTTCAAGGTTTATTTAATGTTGAATACTTATATTCAACCCATTTACAACTTTATGCCATATGTTCTAGATTACTTATTATTGGCTTTCCAATAGCAGTTTTGCCTTCTGTGATGAATTCTAATCTTCTCCAACTCTGAACCTGGACTGTGCCATCACCTCCCACATTCCTGAATCTCCTTCCACCTTCACATGTAGTACAACATGTGATATGCGCCTATCCCTAATCATTTAGAATATGCTTGAATTATTTTATTCAAGACTTTTTTCTAGTACTATCTAAAATTACCATTTATTTCCTAAAAAATAACTTTCTCCTTACTTTTATTTATCTTTTTTAAATTGGTTTTCAAGACCTTTAAACCTTGTCCAGTAGGTTAAGTCTTGTTATAGATGGATAGTAGCCAACATTCACCCTGACTTTGCGAGCATCAAGGGACCACCTTTAGATATGGTTCATGCCATTAAAGAAAAGCGTGGTGGCCTGACAGCCCAAATACCACAATTCATGTCATTTGAAATGCCTGCTCACTTCAAGTATCCATTTGCAAACTTATCTTCTGCCAGGATGCTTCACATCATTTGCTTCTGACAAACTTGCAACTCTTGGCTTAAGTATGCCATTTTTAACAGTTGAGTGGCAAATTGTTAACCTTACATGAAATTATGTTTCACTTAATCTTGCAGTTTGACCTTCCATTTTGATAAACTGTCCTAGTTTTTCTTTTGAGCTGACCTTTGGAAATAGTTCAGGCTTCTAAGGCAATATTGACATTAATTGTATAATTGCCACCCTCATTCCATGTTAGAATTGGATTTGTATATGCCACATCTGTAACATTCTGGGAAGCCAATTGAGTAAACTTTGTATTGTAATGGTCTGGCCTAAAGTAAGCTAGTCAAACTGCATGACCATTCTCAAGTTATGACCATACAGGTGAGTATGGCGCAAATGATAAAATAATGCAGGAAGTATCTGCTGTGCTCTGTCTACATGATGTAGCATGATAGTCAAAACTCCCCTTAGTCCCACACAGCACTTGACTCCATGTGCGACTAAAAACTCAATTTTAGGTTAATTCCATATCACATAAGGCCTGTGATCAACTTTTTATAAAGTAGTTGTGAGGGAAGAGGAAAGGATAGGCTCACAAATTTCATAATCAGCATGTTATAAGTAGCAAGTGTTGTTGGTCAAAGTTGGGATTGTTTTATAAATAAACTTCATTTAAGCCACCACTACTGAAGCCTACTCAGATACAAACCCCAAGCCAAATTATCCATTTGATGGTTAGAAATTAATACCAGCAGAAGTAAATGCTCCTGATTCCAGATCTAAAGGTTGATTTTGATATTGGATTAACTTTCTAAACTCTACCCAAATGCCAAAGTTCTCAGCTGTCTAAATCAATATGATATCTGGATATCATATATGCTGCAAGTGAGCTAGATTAAGTACTAGGTCCTTTGGAGGAACAAAGCACCCAGTTATGTTATAAGAGCTTGTTAATCCAACCCCAGTGTACTTCCTTGCCAAGTGATAGGCACTTGGTAGTGTCAGCCCACTGCCCATATGGGAGCAGCAGCCATCGTTGATTAAGGCAACTTGCTTTATGGCTGCTATATCATTGAATTTGAAAAAAACCATTAACGTTATCAGAATTTAAATTAATCTGTTTGGTCTATCTAAATTCTAAAATCTAAATGTGAATGGCACAGGAAAGAAAAGTAATTATATATGATTATACTTATATACTAATAGTTTTCCACATCTCTTCTCAAACCTCTAGACTTATTATTTTTAGTACTAGATGGTCCCAAAAACCTCTAGACTTATTATAACCAAACTTGGCACAAATATTTTAAGTAACAGGAGAACCAACATAGGCAGGTTATAAGACTTAATATTTTAAATAAAGACATATATAAGATATAAATTTTTTGTTAGTAATAGAAATTGATATTGGTACAGTCTAGGTCGTTGGCAGTTATTCATTAATTTTTTTAGATTAATTGCTTTTTAAACTAATGGCGGCCCATCTACAATATAAAAGATAAAAATAATTGGTTAGGGTATTCTAATTTTCAACAAGCCTAAATGAAATTTGACCTCTGAGCCTTATGCCATAACAGGTTAGGTTAAGGATTCAGTAAATTATGAGCCCAAGCAACGCTGGGTAAATTGACTAATTTAATATAGAAAGATAACCATGTCTGTTTTACATATGTTAAGCACCTCAAAGTAATTATAATCCTTTAGTTGCCGGTCCAAATTTTCATGATACCTTTACTTCCAACCCTCAGCAGATAAAGTTGGATTTGGGGAACATCCTTGGATTAAGTTACTCATTCTGGATGTCATCACAATCAAATAAGACCTATAATACCATATAATCTAGTATTTTTATTGGGTACATGATATCTACATTGGAAGTCCGGGGCTTCTTTAAATGTTAATATCTGATATTGCGGTCAAAATGTTCTTGATAAGGAGGATATGAAATGTATTCAAACTACTAGACTGATTATACCAATTAAACTTTTAATATAATATAGAGACTTGAACAATTTTTAATAATCAGTAGGTTTATAAAAGATGGTTAGAAATAAGTAAAAGTACGCAGCAGGTTAAATAGGGCTTGATTAAATTCATGATTTTAATTTGGTGAAATTGAATACAAGGGGATTGTTAACGGATTAATTTGAATAGGATGAAGGTGCACTCAAATTGAAAAGGAAATCAAAGTTAAGGTAAGAATTACTGATCATTAATCAGAATCCGAGTAAATAAGTTGGAATGGGGTAAATTGTTTTGACACTTCTTCTAAACTAAATGTCTAATCGGTTAACCGACAGAGTAGGCACATGTGAGCAGAAGTGAAATGAAATACTTTGGTTGCTTGCTTCAATGGCGCATTGAAGTTTGAATTCTTGTTCTAGAACTAAGCCTGCTCTTACCCAACTGCTGAATGGTGGACAATTAATAATCTTAAGTTTAATTAGCTTATCTCTATATATTATTTCTCAAAGGTGTTTTTTTGTCGGTGTGAAATATCTCCCTTAATACTGTATCAAAATGAATGTTTGATACACCATTTTGAAGATTATTTTTACCTCTAATGACAAAAAATAAGTAAATATCTTAAAATTAATGTTTTCATTAAAAATTATATTTTAGAACTTATATTTTAAAAATTTCATTTAAAAATTACATGTATAAAGTGTCATGGTGGTGCCGAAGTCTCTGAATAGAATAAACGTATAAATAACGTACAAACAACGTATAAATGTATAAACAACGTGTCAATCAAATTAAAACAAGTAAGCAATATAACATTTGCAAAAGCAGTGGAGCACTATTCTAACCTCAATAATATTGAGGTAGCAAGCGTTTGTTGTCGTAATTTCTGAAAAAGTAAAATTTCTTATAAAAATAGTAAGTTTTTTGTTAAAAAATTAGTAAATATACAAATAATGTGAAAAATATTTTCATTTGAATTAGAAAAAAAATTATTTTGAAATATACATCACACTATTTGTATATTTACTAATTTTTTATTAATATTTTTTCACAACTTCAAAATTAGTTTTTTTATTTAAAAATTATATTTTATTTTTGTTGTTAATACCAGTTTGCATCATTCGTTATTTGCAATAATCTATTTTTATTGATTAAGTACTATCCATAGGATAGTCGTATAAGGAATCCTATTACCAGAAGTGATGCGAAGTATTCGCGTGGGTCACCTAGTTTAATTTAATTAGACTTGAGGGGATCATCAGATTTTTACGCCTTAAACGTTTAGCTAAGATCTGTTTGGATCGAAATGATGAAAGGAATTTGGTTGAAGCGAAATTGTGAAAGCTAACCAATCAAAATGATCCATAAGGTAGAGATTGGGGTTAAAGGAGAGGCGTGATTTAGATTTTAACAGTATAGATTAATCGAAAAATCCCAACCATTGAGGGAAATTGTATTAAGACTAAGCTTTAAAAACTCTGAATTCAAGTTTAGAAAATTGGGGTACGGGATGAATTTTAACTTTGGAAATCTTGGGCTGGAGTAATATTTTTAAGCGTAGCATCCAGCCAAGAATTTATATAGGCTCCTTAAAACCATCGGCAAAAGAAACCGCCATATACTAATTGGGGCTTACAGATATTGCTTATTGAAGATATGGGTATAAAATAAGTAACAAGTACCAAAAAGGAATAATTGCTCATTAAAGCTTAAGGCGGGTCATTTAGCCTCTGTTCCACTTTAAAGCCCGACTCCCAAGCAATCCGAAACTTCCAAGATCCAGAATGCTATTTGTTGATATATCAATTGGTTCTCACTTTGGTATCAAGTAAATTTATAATTTTTAATGTTTGTAATTCATTACACAAGTACAAACTAAGTTTGTTTCGCTTTGAGGCCTAATTAAGCTTGTGATGATTAGTTGCCCATCTTAGAAGGAGTCGATGGGGAATAATCCGTTAAGTTTGTACGATTTGGTTTATTTATTTATGGGGCGTTAATTAAATTCAGCCATTACCGAAGGCATCTCCACTGGAAGTTGCAATGGTTCCAATTAAGTTTAAACATTTATTATAAACCTGTTGAAATGATAGCCTGGTGGGGAAATGTATAGAATTATCACGTACGAATGTTTACATGTTTTGATTTAGACCAAAAGTGTTTTAAGCCAATCTGCACTGCAATTGAAAGTACCCAAGATCGATCAAGCATGTTTGCGGCAATCTGTGTATTGAAGGGGCCTAAATTGTAAACAAGGTCACATTAAATTTACCAGGAATGTGCTTGAGGGAAAGCAATTGATTCAAACTACACCTTTAAACTTGTGGTTTATAATACACCCGCTCTCCAACTTCCCGGCATGGGTAACAGCAACCTAGCGTCCTCATGGGAAGACTTCGCCCACGAATCCGAATATAACGTGTATCGGACCATCAACATTTCGCTCAACATAGCGTCCCTGGTGGCGGCGCTCGCGGCGTTTGCGGTGGCAATGGCCATCTGCACGCTTAGCCGAGTATCGAAGCGGGTGTCGTTTAAGGTGGTAATGGCATTGACCCTCAGCGACGCCGGCATCGCCCTAGCTCAGCTGGTGTCTCTATTCCAGGACGAAGGGGTGTTATGCACCCTGTCCACTTACTTCTTCATCATGTTTACACTGACTTCGCAGTTCTTGACGGTATGCATCGCGCTGCATCTCCATCTGGTGGTGGTGCTGGAGGCCACCCTTCCGCCGTGGGTGGAGGTAGCGTACTTTGTCGCCTCAGGAGGGCTGGCGTCGGTAATTGCCACTCTTCCCGTGACATTCGGAAGGATCGGGTATGACCGGGCGGCTAACTCCTGTTGGTTTGTGGATGAGAAGGACTCCATGACCCTGGTGTGGCAGCTCATCTCCCTGTACTTCTGGGTATTTTTGGCGATCTTTTACTGTACGCTCGTGTTCCTGCTACTACTGTTTTCCATCATTCGCAAGGAGTTCCACCACGCCACGCTGCCACCGAAGCAGGTCCGGCTCATCATCTTTCGGGTAGCGCTGTACCCGGTGGTGCCCATCCTCACCATGAGCGCCAACTTTATCGCCACCCTGCTAGTGGCGGCCACTGGGGAGGGGAACTATTACTTCTCGGTAATCGCCATGGTTGCCCTGTCGTCGCAGGGCTTGCTGAATGCCCTCATCTTCTGCTTCGATCCCGTCGTGAGGGCTGCTGCCCATCACGCCCGTCTCAGCTTCGAGCGTGTCCGATTTAACTCCCTCGCGCGTACGCCCAATTCGGCCTCAAGCCCCCCAAAATCCAACCCGACTCCGGTTCGCCATTTCCTACTTACCCATCACCGCAAGTTATTGGATTACTCCCAGCTCCTCAACAAGCCAAACCAAACCAACACCCCACTCACCCTATCCACCATCCCAACTCTCTCTGCTCTGACCATCCCTCCTCTCGCCCCATCCAACGACAATTGGCTTGAATCCATCTGACCTCATCAATTCAAATAAACGTTATATGATCATTTACTATACTCAGGTGGCCCACTCAACTGTAACATCATTTTATATTGTTACTAGCGGAGTTACCCGTGCTTCGCTACGGTGTCTATAGAATTTCGGGTGATTTGAATTGATTAATTTAGATTTTATATATAGCTAAGCAATAACTACTCGGCTAAATCTAATTGCTCAATCGAAGCAACCAAAAAGACCAACCACTCAGCTAAAACTAACTGAACTTATCAAATCAACCAATAACTAATCACCTCCAAAGCTAAACTGTATCCTATCGATTAGACCAAAAACCATCAACCACTCGGCCAAATAAAATAAACTTATCAAATCAATCAGATTCTAAATTATTTTAGCTTTTATATTGGTAGATAGCTATCAATAAGTTCAGAAACAATTAAACCTATTAAAAATTCCAACCTCCAGCCACTTAGCTAAAATCTATTAAGTCTGCCAAATTAATTAAACCATCAATCTCTTATCTGAAACTATTGAGCCTATCGAATCAACCAAAAAATAAACCACCACTCAGCAAAAACAATTATTGAACTTACAAAACAGCCAAAAACTACCAACTAAATATCAAAGCCTATGAAACTATTGAATTAAATGAATATGAAAATACACAGCCAAATTGCTATATAATTACCATTAGAAATATACGTTCTAGATCTTATATAGAACTGATGTTTAAATTTATATGATTATATTAAACAATTACATATTAGCATTCCGTTCTCAAACTTTATAGAATACTTGTGCCAAGTTTGGTGATTTTTGGTTATTTGCTCGAGATAATGCATCTATATAAACAAATTAACATACTGATTCTTTTGTAAATAAAATTTAAGATTAATTCTTGTTGATACCCAGTTTACACAGATTTGTTTGTGGGCTTAAAGTTCATCTGACCACTTATATTTTTTATATTTGTAGATGGTTATCGATAAAATTAAGTAATCAAATTATACTGAATCAATATAAATTTACCAACCATTCAGCCATACTCAATTAAACCTATCGAATTAACTAAACCACTAAACCACTTAGCTAAAACCATTAGATTAAAAATCAACCAATAACCAACCGCTTTTTAAACCAAAACTAAATGTATCGAAACAACCAAAATCACAGCTACTTACCAAAACCAATCAACCTTATTAAATCAACCAATCACTAATTTTATTTAAACCGTTAAGCTTATTAATCAACACAAACCCACCAACCGCTCGTCAAAACCGTTTAAACTACCGAATCAACCGAATATCAAACTTCTCAGCCAAAACAATATATCGATTTCCATTAAAAACATATAAGTTTTCACTTTTTACATATAAAACTTTTTATTTTACTATATTTTCCCCATGTTTTAATAGTTATTCTGCTATTCGGGGCGGAGACAAATCCAACAAAGCAAAGATCATAAAAATCGGTCCAGCCGTTCTTGAGTTATAAATGGTGTAACTAACACGACTTTGTTTTATATATATAGATTTCAATATAGCGTTGAATTTATTAATGCTACCAAACCAATCTATCTAATAATTTTATACGATACTCAGTTCGAATTCGTCAAATCACTAGATTAACTGCCGATTTGATAAAAACGATGATCGTGAGCTAATCCATCCTTAATTATCCTATCGGAATTTAATAAAACGGCCGTCTAGGAAATTAGGGATTCGCCGATCATTCACGAGGTTCGATAACGGGCACATCTTGGATATTGAGATGATTGGCAGCAGGACCTGTCCTTTGCTGACAGTCAGCTACCATTTTCTTCCCTTGGTAGCCTCATATGGAGGAGAATTAGATAAACTATTTCGTATTATATAATTGATATTATACTATTCATATGTGCAATTTTTTACTTGCTTCTTGCAATTTTCATTGACTTGAATATCTTGAATTTGAATATTTTGCTAAGGATATATTACTGGTAAGTTGATTTTATGGGTACAATTCCTAGAACTTATATCAGATAACTCTTTACATTCAACCTATCTAGTAAAATAATAAAACTGGTTAAAATTAATGGCAGTCTAGTAATGCACTTTATATATGGTCTCAAGCCTTAATATATTTATATAATTTTATGTCCTGAAAGGGACTCGTATAAAAACATTTAATTTATGATGAAAATTTTTTATACTCATTTTATTAAACAAAAGCAGATCTTTAAAGTAAAGTTGTAAAACATTTAATTTGGTATTTTTAAAATACTGGGTACGGTTCTTGACTTACATAATATAAATGGTAAGCCATTAGCTCACAAAACCTGTTTCATATTCCAGAATAACAAAGGATGTGAAAAAATTGGGGTGCAGCTGTGTCGTGGACATGGCCGTGTGTTTTATATGAATACGTGTGCATAACAGGTAATATTTTCTTTGAGCATATTATATGTATGTCATAATCATTTTTGAACACTAAGAAGCCCTTCAGATTTCCATGTTTATTTGTGATGGCAACATTTTGCTTTCGTCGGGTTCAGGAAAGAAATCAAGTAAACAAATAATTACCATGTTATAACTTTATTAATGATAGGTCTGTGATACAAAAAGTAAAAAACAAATGGCATACAGGATACATCAAGATTTCTGGTAAATGTTAAATAAATACATGTATTACCTAGCGTTGTTGGAAAAGTTTTAATGTAAGACAAATTAAACTCGCTGAGCATGAAGTTGGGCAACGAGCGGTCTTGCATGACATTAACATTAAAGTCTCCGACCATCATGATTGGTGTAGTGAGATCTGGCTCGTATTTGGGTATAATAACGATGTTTTTAGAATACTTTAACTGCGATTGTAACATAAAGAGCTTAATTTCTGCTAACGCTGTGCCGGATGGATGAACACCCGAGTATGAATTTGAAGATTCCATTGCCTGTTACATTTACTAGACAGACATCACCAACCTTTGGGTCTTTGATCTGCAAATTCATCTCAGAAATGTCAATGTTAACTCTGTTACAATCAGTGAAGCTATTGATGTTGCAATATATGGTGACTCCAACGGCTATGCAACTTGATGATGATGATACTGCCACCAATTATGTAGTTGCAATTTGTCTGTACTTAGTGGTATTACAATATGATCTCAGATCAAAGCCAGGCACCTGCACTAGCTTGAAATCTTCTATCCACATCTCACTAATTGCCAAGTAATCAGATCAGTTGATGATGGAATTGGTAGAAATGTCTCCTGAGTGCACAACAAAGCTTTGTACATTAATGGTGGTGATAAGTATAAGACAATGCTGATCAGAAACATAATCACAAAACTTTTTTACTTGTGTGACTAGTGTCAGCAGTGGATGTTGGGCCAGTAGCTGGTACTCATCTCATATCTCTATAACTGTAGAAGATGCCTGATCAAATTCATGATAAAACTTGAAATCATTTCAGGCATTGATAATATAAAGGCCATCTAACAATGTGACGCAATTCAAATCCACATAAACTAGTTGGTTTTGCTGCGCTTTGTCATATTGTTACATGACTTGATTAAAAGTGCCTCCTTGAGGTTTGTGTATCATGATTGCACATTCTGGCACAATGGGAAACTGTATTCATTGGCATTTGATTGTTGGGTCAAGCAGTATGTTGAAACTGCACGTTGTTATTGGTGTCCACTTGAAATTGAGAACTTCACACTTGCAGATTACATGCGGCTTAGCTTTGAGTCAACATCACTGGCCCATCATCTCAAGAGGGAATTCAATCCATAGTCTGAGTTGCTGTTTGTGTGTGGCCACAGATGTTGAAAGTTCATTCTGTGCCTCTAACTCTGCAAATTGCTCATCTTCACTGAGCAGCTCTATATTCTTTGACACACCAATCACACCATTCACTATGCCATCCTCAACATCAATGTTAGTCATAATCATGTAAGGGTAACCCACTGCAAGCGGGATCTTATAAAGCAGTCCACCCAACTCTATGACACTCATTTTGTGAAGCTTTTGCCGGGCTGTAGCAGCTTTGGTGTGATTCTTGTAGCTGATCAAAGTGTTGTCAGCAATACTATATGTCTCTGTCACAATAGCACTGCTGTTGTATGAGTCCACGCTGTGATTTTGATGATACAAATGCACAATGCCGATCAAGTTCATATCGCACCACTGTTGGGTTATGAATCGTGACTCAATAAGTTTAATTTAATCAACATTGAGTTGCTCTCCATTGCTAACTTTAGTAAGTATAGCAGAGAATTTAGCGTCGCTTTGCTGCATTAGTTGCTGTAGTGTATAATAGTTTAACAATTGCCAGAGTGAGCACCACTGATCATGTTGCGTGGGGCTCAATAAACAGGTGTAGCATTAACTGGTGGCAGTTAGCAAAATTCACCGCAGAAGAAAATATTTATGCCGCCAAACAGTTGATCATGCGCACCGGTGATCTCCTGAAGATGTAAGTTAATCTTGTGTAACACTTCTGATCCGATCATGCTAACCTCATCAATTATTATGCATTTTACACTGATAAACATATTTCTGTAATTTTGAAGAACCTCTCATGACATTGTGCCAGTCTGACATTATTGTGTAATTTTGAAAGCAGAATACATGATTACACATTGGATATTAATGGCAACTTTGCTGGCAGAGGCACACGCTACAAACATGTTGGTCAAGTAGTTGTGTTGCACTGTGGAGCGATTGTATATTTCCATTGCAAGTTTCAGCACATAGGTCTTACCACTACTGGCAGGGCTGGTGAAGAAAACCTGGATTTGTTCCAAGTTGAGTGTGTGTAAGTGATGTATCGCCTCCAGAAGTATCTCTCATTGACCGGAGTTAGTGCTATACATCATGCGACAGAAGTCAGCTTTGGCCATAGCATTTGATTGCTGGTGAACTACAGACATGGATGTCACCATAGTTGCAGCATCAAAATCATCTGCATTCTCTATGCCACCTTGATGTACTATACTTTTCACAAACTCCTTGTGCTGATTGTGGGCACCCAATGAATCTTCATTGTCAAACTGTTCATACATCTGCCACAGTTCCTCGACCACACACTGATATCAATTCTCAATTCATATTGTTTGCGCTTCTCCATGATCTCAGCCTCTCTGGCATCATAACTCTCCATAAATGCGTTATGGTCAATTATGTTGACTGCCTCACAACAAAACAGTAGATATAAAGTGACCATCTCTCATTTGTGGTTCACAATATCATTGGTCTTGTACAATCTGTAGTGTATAACCCTACAATGTTCTCTTTTACAATAACAACTGAATGTGGATTAACATCCTCTGTGTCATCCTCGTTGTCTTCACTGCACTCTTCGTTATTGTCATCACCTTGACGTTTTCTCTTTTTGTTACTGACAGTTGCATACCAAGCAATAAAGTCAGCCAAGCATATCAACTCTAACTCTGCAGGTCTATCCTCATAACGCTTAATCATTGTTTTGGTCCAGATGTTGGTGCTGTTATTTTCTAACCATTCTCTGTCCATCACAGCCTTACGCTTGCAAGCCTTCTGTATCTCATGCAGCCAAACAGTAGGAATGTAAACAACGTCAATGATGGCTATACTCATTTTTTAGCAAAGCAAGTACCAGGAAGCCTCTTTACGATGACATCTCAACTGTGTTGAGTAACTTTAAGCTGAGTTTTTTTTTAACAACTGTAGATATTATTTCTCCAAGTATTTATCATGTAACTTCATTAGCTCACAATGTAGATGGCTAATGACTCAATTTGACTTTATTACCGCACTCAATTACATAAGCCACACAGCTGTACTCTTCAAGTATGAACTGCAAGTCACTATTAGAGCCCAGTGTTTGTGTGATCCATGGATTGAAAGTGTTGGTATAAATCTCTGTGAAGTCACGTTTAAACATCAACGTTGGCTGACATAACATAGATCAGATTATATTCAAGTACTGTGCTAAGTTATATTGTTGTCAATATAGAACTCACCAAATGTGTCATAATGTTTTTCCTCTAGTAGCTTGTTCAGTTTAGCTGCCTTTAGTTGGAAACCACTGCAACAAGTGTCATATTTTGACATTGACAGTAGCACTTATATCTCGCTCATCAGCCAGTAGGGTATTGAATGGAATGTTTTTTCACCTTGTTTGTACAACTAAATGAAGTTGGTGAACTTGATTGTTTTACTGATCACCTGGCAAGTCACCATTACAAGCAGAACACAGATTGGTGAACAGTTAAATGGTATTAGGCATACTTTTGGACATGGTCTTGCAATAATCACAATTTAGCCACAAAAGGATGTGCGCATGCAGACTGCCATGGTGTTGAAATTCAACTTATTGAAAAAAGACAACAACATGATACTTGACAAAGGGATTCATCTTACCCTTGGATTTCAGCAACGCCATCACATAGTCTACCAATTTATTGAAATAGATGCAACACGTAACAGGTTCTTCATTGACCAAGTGACTGTGCATGGATTGAGTCAAGTCTACTAGTGGATTGGTTAAGCTTACATTGGTAAATTCATCACTCAACTCATGCAGTATCTTGAGAAGATTTGGCCAATGTATTTCATTGGCACTCAGTGTAAGGAACATTGATGGCTTGCCCAGCTAGTGTATCATTGTAAAAAATCCTTTTTGCGATCCATCCAATACTGCACAGAATTTGGTAAAGATTCGAGAAATGCAAAGTTCTTATCTACACACTCATTGAGGAACGTATAATCTTCCAGCATTTTGTGAGTGATATTAGCAGTCTGTCATATGCATCAGAACATACTGTATATTCCTTTGACAACATGCAGTTGCATAATTTTCATGGCCATGTACAAAATGTGCTTGGGTGTGACACCGTGGCGATCACTTCTTCATATCTCACTTATTTCAATCATGAATGGGTTAACGCGCACATCCAAGTTTAACTGCCTACCAGTACCATAGCATATCGCAGGGAACAATACTTCTTTGGTATACACATCATAAATAATGTTCAGCGGTGTTGAATGCTGACCCAAAGCAATGTTGAGACAATTTTCCTCATTCCACAGCATATTGTGCTGCCTTGCAAGTAGAAGCTCCAACTCTGATGCACCACTGTCATACTATAGATACTTGATCAGATTGTCACCAATGGCGTTGGCTGCCACACAGCTGTTTACTACGTTAGCATTAAATAAATCCCAGTTTAATGTGATCTTGTAATGCTTATACGATGTTTGACCAAGTAAGAATAGTAACCAAGCTTTTACCACTGACTTTTTGACCACGCCGCTCAGATATGTAGATTTATGTATCATGTTCTTGATGTTGAATTTGAACACCTGATCATCATCCAATTGACATGGTAGCTGTTATACCATTGTGTCCACATTGATGGTACGTTAATGACTTTTCTGATGATGCCATAGCTGCCATCATAACGCAACTGCTGTATCTGAATGAATGGCAGATGCAGTGATACTAGACGTGCACTGATCAGATCTAATGTGGGCAACCCATGTTACTTAGGTGAATACACAAATCCATTCAAATGTGACAATGCTGGGCACTTTGTCTGAGTCCAGTGATTTCCTACATGTACCGCACAGTTTAAATTCAGCCACTGCCTCTTCTAAAAAAAGTTTTACTAAGCAGCGGTAAGTGTTTTTCCTTTGGTGGCTTCAATGAATGCAGAAACCATAGATGGTTACACACACATCACACTTATGTCAGAATGGATTGTTGACAAACTTAGTAATGAAACATGTACTAACTGTTGCCCAATATGTCTTCATAATTGGCAATCACACACAATCAATGTCTATACAGTCTGGTGTTGATATAGAAGTGATTACATCATCCACTTTCATAGGCTCAGCTGCCTCAGCTGCAGATGTACTGGCACCATCGTTGATCTGATTGTACGCCTTTCTTCTTTTACGTTCCCAGCACTGCTTCACTCTGTCATATGGTATTTTGTGGGTATCACTGGATTGCTCTTTAGAATCCCTTTTCAACCATATATGATCTCTATATTTTGATTTGGCTTTTGAAAAGTGTAGGCCAACATTGCACTATTTGTTTTAATTTTTAACATGATTTATGACCTGTGGCTGGGGGGGGGTAATTCAAAGTTTGAGATCATAACTGACAAGCTTAAATTATTATGGGTGTGGATTGTTTTTGCATAGGTTGACCAATAAAATCAACTATATTTAAAATGAATTATTGTAGATGGCAATCAGTAAATTTAGTATAGAGTGGCCAATTAAATCAACTAGATCTAAAATGATTATTGTAGATGGCAATTAGTAGTTTTAGTATAGATTGACCAATTAAATCAACCAAATAAATAAAATGAGGTAATATAGTTAGTTAACTGAAATCTACTATATAATTGATTGATAATATCAACTAAATTATAAAAACTAAAAGTAAAAACTGCCAACCTTATACCTGTTTCATTGGACTAATCAAGTCAGCCAAACATTATATATATATATTTCATAGAATATTTGTGTCAAGTTTATCTGAGATTTGTAAATAGTCTAGGAGTAGGCTTTGAGAACATGCATTTATAATGATTTATTTATAAGATTTTCCTAAACCACCACAACTAAAATTCCACCTAATCTATATATATATAAATGAATTCTTTGATCCTTTAGCTATCAAGTGGTGTAATTAAATTTAGGATGTAGATGATAGATATGTAGCTGCAACACCAAACTGTATCCTCCATTTTTGTTATCATCAGTTTTCTGACCTGCCTCCCAATATGGAAGCAAATCTATAGATGTAATCATGCCAAAAATATATGTTTGCAAAGTATGAAAGAATATCCCTAAAAAGAGTTAGCTACTGGGGGTGGAAGGCAAGTTGGTAAGGGCGTACAGCTATCAACTTGAAGGTTGTGGGTTCAATTCCCACCCTTTGCACATCGATTGGGGTGCCAGCCAAAGGAAGCTATTGGTGGTTAGTAGGTCTAATAACACAAAAAACCTTACCCATGACGTAACCAGAAAAATTTGAGTCCTGATCAGGAGGTGGAAAAACTTTCTTTGATGGAGTTGACCCTGTTCAGGTTTCATGTTGTTTCTTTCTTTCAGTAATGCCTGTCCCCTGGTTGGCTTGCCTTGGTTAAATAAAAAGAGTTAGCTACTGTAAGGTAGGGTAGAACTAAAGTACTTTTTGTGCTAGTTTGTTAGATTATAGTAAGTATTTTATATACTTTAAAATTTAAATTTTATTTTGAGGTGGGCTGACCTGGGGATGATACCACACTGATTAATGGGAAATTAGATGAATGTGAAAGGAGGATAAAACCCAAAAAACCTCCATGTGTGGCGTATGATAGGCCAGGAGGTCCATGGACCACCTTTGCTATTTGCTATCTCAGTTTGGGGCATTGGTGTGCAACATCAACACAGTCATAATCATCCCCTACCCAAGATTCATTGACTGGGATTAAACTTAGGGAGACGGAGGTAGAGGATCCATATTCTACCACTGGGGTATCCTCCCCTAATTTTTATAGATATAAGTATACTTTTATAATATATCAGTATAAACTTTGAACTATGAAAGTTGTATCTACCAAATAAATATTTGAAACAAAAAAACTATATACTTAGAGTAAAGTCTGTATTATAGAATTATTCTGTTTAAATGTGACACTTATAACTTTATAGAGTAAAATTTACTATTATCATTTTCAGATTTTCTTGACTCTTAAATCCTAATGGAAGAACTGCAACTCTGATATAATGTGATAAGTTATTTTAATTTTATTTGAGGTGGGCTGACCTGGGGACAATACTGCACTGATGAGGGGAAGTGAAGAAAATGGGAAAGGAGGATAAAATCTGGAAAACCTCCATGCGCGGTGTATGATAGGCCAGGAACTCCATGGACCGCCTTTTCTATTTGCTATCTCAGTTTGGCGCATTGGTGCGCAATGCCAACACAGTCATAATCATCCCCTACCCAAAGTTCACTACCAGGATCAAACTCAGGGAGGCAGCGGTAGAGGTCCCTATTCTACCACTGGGGTATCCTCCCCTATAATGTGATAAGTTATTAATATAAAATAAAATACTTAATCAGGGTCTTATACCTGTATATTAGATTGAAGATATGGTATCCTTACTATCATGAAAAGTTTTTCTTTCATCCCTATTAAGAACCATGAAATTTTGGGACCATCTAGTACTAAAAAAAGAACCATGAAATCAGAAATGGCATACATCGATGAATCCCCCCCTTGGGTTGGGACCATCTAGTACTAAAAAAAATCAGAAATGGCATTGTATCAAAACTCTTTAAAAATTAAATTATCACATTTTAATAGGTTCTCATGTGCTTTCCTAAACTTAAAACCCCTATCTCTTAATTACATCTGCAATAAAAAAATCTCAAATTTTATTTGAGGTGGGCTGACCTGGAGACAATAACGCACCAATGAAGGGTAAATCGAATGAAAAGGAAAAGAGGATATTACCCAAAAACCTCCAGCGCGGCATATGATAGGCCAGGAACTCCATAAACCGCCTTTGCTATTTACTATCTCAGTTTGGGACATTGGTGCACAACGCCAACACAGTCATAATTGTCCTCTACCCAAAGTTCTGTACCAGAATTGAACCTGGGGAGGCAATGGTAGAGGGTCAATATTCACCACTAGGGTACCCTCCCCTTAATAAAAAATATCTTAGCACAATATAAAATATAACTTACACCATATGTTACATCCTCTTATTAGGTGTAGTTCTTTACTCAGTATGAGGGGGAGAATTTCTCTTCATATAAACAGACTTTTAAGAAAAAAAAACATACCTTGGATTTTGTAAATGGTCTAACCAACCATTCAATTATTAATTAACTTCCTTAAATTTATATTATAACTGATCTGTGATAATGGGTTCAATCAGTAAACTACGTCAATGATATCAATAGGATAAGTTACTCTAGTTTACCTCACCCTAAAGCCCTGTTATTATATGAAGTTGTCAAAGATATATTAATTTACTTTTTGTGACCTTGGCTAAAACCCTTTTATTAGTAATAGTTACAAAGGCAGTTGGAATACTCACTATCTTCTGGTGCAACTTAGTTCCCCATTACTTCAATTACCTCACCCCACAGGTCTGGTATTTGTATTGCCTATTATTTAATTATTTATTGTCCACTAACTTTCCCTGCGCTAGCATGAACTTGTTGTTACAAAGGTTTATAATTTTCTTAGACTTTTTGTTAATATCTTGATTCTAATTTGCTAACAGCTTTTATCATGAAAATTATCCTATAAAATTTGATTTAGTAGGCCTGTACAAGGGCTGTATGTTAAACCCATTTTTTGAATACTGAGGGCACCACCGATTAAAATTTACATTACCCTATGTTAGTAAAAAAATGTAAGCGTGCCCTGTCAAATTTCAAGCATATTGGTTAATTAGCTTTGTTTTTAGAGCTAAATAAATTGTTTAAGTTTGCTTTTTGCAACAATGGAAAAAGAACATTAAACGGCTTCCCCTTTTGGGTTGAGCACCACTAGTACTAAAGAAAAAGAACATTAAAGCAATTTTGCAAATTTTAATGAGCTCTAAAAACAAAATACTCAACCAATATGCTTGGATTTTTTGACAGGCCACGTTTACATTGTTGTACTAACATATGGTAAGCTATATATGGTCAGTAACGCCCTCAGTATTAAAACACAGGTATTTACATACAGCCCTTGTTTTCTCAATTATTTAAATGGCCTATTCCTTAGTGCTATTCCAATGTTAAGTATTTACACCAAATGGAATGAGGGATATGAGGAGGATATCAGAAGGATACTACATTATGAAAATTTTTTTTCTACATTAACTAAGTGGAAAAGCCCAACAATGTGAGAAGAATAGTCATTGCAAAGCCCAAAAGCCACTTTCAGTAATAAATAAATTAGTGTGTTTATTGTCAGAAATTGCCATCTTGACATTGGTGAAAGAATGTCTTGGGAGAGAATCATCCCAATTTATCAAATACCATCATCCAATTACAAGTCTAATCTCATGATAATAACAATTTGGATGGAAATCATGACAATATTGGCCTAAGGACCCTGGTCAATTCATGGTGGAACCCTTAAATTGGGGTGACACCTTTTTTAATACAACTTAGGCAAATAGCACAAGTTCAAGCAGTCAGATTGCACTGTGTCAGACATTCATCTTCTCAACTTAGGAGAAAGAACGTTGGAGGTATGAGTTCTCCCAAATCTGCTACCATGATTGGCCCAACACCTGCCCAATCTTCAAATAACATTGTAGTTATTAACAATATGAGTACAAATGGCGAAAAGATCTTGGTGGATTCTCAGTGGAATCCTGACTATCAGAAAAATAAGGATTATAAACAAAATCAGCGTAATAAGGTAAATCTAATAATAGGATTACTCTGACTTCTTGGCCAAATTTGAGGAGTTCAATGTCACACGGATTTGAACCTGAACAAGGTGAGAAGATTTTACCTGTCGATAATTGGGTGCAAATTAGCAAATCATTACCATATGAATCTGACCACCACTGAGGTGTGAAGATTTTACTCAACGATGATAGGGTAAACATTAACCAATCATTACCACACAAGTCTGACCACCGCCAAGGTGAGAAGATTTTACTCACTGGTGATTGTATACAATACATCAAATCATTACCAAATGGGTTGGTTTTGCCTCAAAGATTTTTATTTTTGATCTGATAGGCCAAAAACCTATATACCCTAATTTGGATAACTCAGCTTTACATGCTTTTGCCTCAAATACCCATGGTCTCAAAATTCGTACTAGTTTAGATAGGAAATACTAGTATTGAGAAAAGGACCTTCTTTGGTTTTGCCCTGCCTAAACAATAAAAAACATAAAAAAAACCTCTAACAAAGTGTTATCTACTACTTTTATTAAAATGTAAATTTCTCACTTTAATAAATTTTTTGTGGCATCCAGTTGGTGGATCCCACAAAACTGGTGCTCACTACAGGGGTCAAACCCCCTGAATACTTTGATAAAGTATCAAAGCAATGGAGGCTGCAAACGTAAGCAGCTCTCTTGAATCACGATTAGTTGCTCTTGAGAAGCAACTAGCCAGCTTTTTTTCCTGTCTCAAAAAGCTAGAGCTGCGGCCTATTGCACTGTTGGGAGTGAGGCCACCTATGCCTATCCTCTCTGCAAAACCTGCTTCTTTGGTGCAACCTAAAGTGGAGATCCCTACTTCAATTACAACCTTGCCATGGTTGAGAATACCCCTGAGGCTGACTCTGATGGGGGTTGCAATGATGTTGGGTACTACTTATTAGGAGCTCCCACGGAAGTGGAGGTCCCTGATCACCTAAACGCTGGAGGAGTAGATGAAGCCACCATACCTGAGGATACCTACCTCCACCAAGTTATAGGTTGTATGGCAATTATTTACACAGCCAGCGATGCTGATCATCTCCTATTGAGTTTAATTCGCCCTTTAAAGCGAAGGCATACCATGCAGTCTATTCTGGAGACTCACCCTGAGACTGCACGCAAATTAATCTCCACTTTTCATCTTAAGGAGGTCTTAGCGCTGTCAGCCAACTTTGGAAGCACACTTACCAAGGTTAAAGTAGTTATTCACAAAGTCCAGGTGATGACTATCCTGGATTCAGGTTCTCCAGTGAACGTAATTTCATCTCAGCTGATGAAAAAGATTAAATTGATTCCTGACTTGGATTGTGTTAAGGAATTTGGAACTGCGGGTCCAAACAACACCCGCGCTCTTGGCACTTGCTCCTCTCTTCCCATAAGTGTTGGGAAGCTTATCCTATCAGCCCCCACTGTAGCCTTAGATAATAACTCCTATGATATGCTCATAAGTACTCAGTTTATGATTGAGTATGAAGGCATCATCAACATGAAGCAAGGGTTCCTATCTTTAATGAACTACAAAGTTCCATTAATCTTATTTAACAAAGAACCCATCAAGAATGACTACACCTTCTTGGTTGAATACCCCTCTTCCGCATTATCTTTACATTATGTTACTTCTGGGCGCAACACTAAGAAATTGCCCAATTCAGTGGATGCTATCAAAGGTATACCATTCTATGCGGCAGATGAGGTGGTGATTAAGCTGGGTGAACAACTAGTGGTTGACACGAAAATCGCACTCTAAATTCTACGCCACTGCTTATTACACATCTTAAGCATCGACAAAGTTAGCCCTTTTGAGCCTTGGGATTGCCTGGCATTTTAGACCCAGCCTATTAGAAGCCTATTACTTTACTGTTGGGAAACCTCACCAAAAAGGACATATTTGTAAGAAAGCACCAGGAGGTGGGCCATGGTTTTTACTCACTGTGGAGGAAGTTGAACAAGTCCACTCCATTGGTTCAATGGCAGATTTAGGCCTGTCCGCAGATAACCTGGTGTGTACCTTACCAAACGTCCATATCTCAGATGAGCTGACCTCAGATGAGTTGGAGAAAGTGCATACTCTTCTGGATGAGTATGGTGATATATTTTCGAAGTCAGACAATGATTATGGCCACATGAAGGGCTGGTGTCACTCCATCGATGTGGGTGATGCCCATCCCATTAGGTCAAAACCTTATCGCAAGTCAAAGGTGGAGGAGCAACAAATGAGGATGGAACTCACGCAGTTATTAGATGCGGGGTTATTAGTCCCTTCACAAAGCCCTTGGTCCTCCCCCTTCTGCTAATTAAAAAAATGGAGGTCACTGGGTAGTCATGGATTACCACAGGCTAAACAATCTTATGAAAAAGGATAGCTATCCTATCCCACGCATTGACGATGCCCTGGCCCAGCTTTCAGGCTCAAACTTTTTCTCTGCAATGGACTTGGCCAGTGGTTATTGGCAAATGGATCTATCTCCTCAAGACCAGGAGAAATGCGTGTTGATATGCAGTGAAGGTCTTTTCCAACCCATGCGATTACCTCTAGGGTTGTGTAATGCACCTGCTTCTTTCCAGCGTGCAATGGATCACATTTTGCAAGATCTCAAGTTAACCTGCGTTATTGTCTACCTTGATGACATTACCATATTCTCATATACCTTTAATGAACACCTTGTTTATTTGAAGGAGATATTTCAATGCTTATGACTCTCAACTATCAAATTAAAGCCTTCAAAGTGTTCGTTCTTCCAAAAAAATTAAACTTCCTTGGACATACCATTTCTTGAGAAGAAATCCAACCCATACAAGATAATGTTGAAGTGATTGCCAGTATGCCTCCCCCCAAAAACCTACGGGATATACAGGTATTTTTAGGGATGATGGGGTACTACCATCAGTTCATCCCTAAGTTTGCCCAACTCAGAGAGCCCCTTGTTCGCTTACTAAAAAAGAATATCCCTTTTCAATGGAGCACTGAACAGAAGGCTGCTTTTGAAACAATGAAGTTGATGCTGCATAATGGCCTATCCTAAGGCATCCCGATTATGGAAAATCATTTATCTTGTTTACAGATGCTTCAGACTATGTCATTGGGGCCATCCTAGCTCAATTAGATGAAAAAGGGGTAGATCATCCTGTCTCATATTTTAGTAAGATGCTATCAAAGGCAGAACGCAACTATAGTGTTACCAAGAAGGAGTGTCTTGCCATTCTACTCGCAGTGAAGCATTACCGCCCTTTCTTGTATGGGTCCTCTTTCACTGTGATCACGGATCACACATCTTTAAAATGGTTGCAAAACATGAAGGACCCTACGGGGCGCTTAGCTCGCTGGGATCTAAAGCTCCAGCATTACAATATGAAGATTGAACACCGCGCTGGAACCCGCATTTTGAATGTTGATGGGTTAACTCAGCTGCCCATCCTCCACCTAGATAACAGTGAAGCAGAGCGGCTGTATGATCTTTTTTTGACCCCAAATGACTGGGAAGATGAGGATGAGCCTGTACAGAGGATGTTGGCCGGGCACTCCCATAATACTAAAGTGGATAGCGGGAAGTTGTACAAGCAATTGGGGGCGAAGTGGTTGCCTTACCTATGACCCTCAGAACGTGTACCTGTCATCCTGGAAGCTCATTCAACTTTAGGCCATGGAGGAGCAAAGAAAACCTATGAGTGGATAAAGGATTGGTACTACTGGGAGGGAATAATGGAAGCCATCGTTGAAGTCTTGGATGCTTGCCTTATGTGTAAGAAGCAGTCCTGATTCAAGACTAGATATCAATATCAGCTGACTACCCCACAACAGCCCTTCCATACAATAAGCTTGGACGTAGTAGGGCCTCTTCCTCAAACCACAGGTAAAAACAGATATATTTTGGTAGGCATTGACCACTTCACGAAGTGGGTTGAAGCTGTGGCACTGCTGGCTCAAACTGTTAAGGCCACTGCCACCTTTTCCACCAAAATATTTTCACTCGACATGGGTTCCCTCAAGTATTACTCTGTGACAACGGGAAAAATTTTACCTCCAGAGTAGTAAAAATCTTGGCTACTTCCATGGGAGCCTAACAACTGTTCTCAGCTCCATATAACCCATCAACCAATGGTACAGTGGAGAGAGCAAATGGTACTCTGGCTTCTATTTTATGGAAAATGGCTACATATGATCCCCTTCATTGGGATCATTATCTCCCAAGCGCACTTATGGCTTACAGAATTAGCTATCATCAAATTCTGAAAATGTCCCTTTCTGAGTTTTGTATGGCAGGGAACTGGGCATACCTGCTTTATTAGCTAAGGATGTCTTCTCTAGAGGAGAGGAACCCAAGAAAGCCACGCGAAGGTTAGCTAATTGCATCATTCAGCTTCAATCAGAGGCTATGACCAACCTAGATAAAACGGTTACTAAAGAAGGCCAAGCTGCCAATGAGCTCTGAGCTCCCCTACCCTCTTTCCAAGTGTCAGATAAGGTTTTATATTATCACAATTGCATAACTCCTTGAAGTGGCAAACTTGGATCAATCTGGGAGGGGCCATTTACCATCACGTATAAGAGAGGAAATGAGTATTCTATAAAGTCTCTGGCCACCAGAATTATCATAAACCGGGTACATGGCCACTTCCTATAACCCTACACCCCTCCCAATATTCTTGAAAGTTCAATGACAGACATTCATCTTCTTGACTTAGGAGAAAGAATGTTGGAGGTATGAGTGCTCCTGAATCTGCTACCATGATTGGCCCAACACCTGCCCAATCCTTGAATAATATTGTATTTATTAACGATATATGTACAAATGGTGAAAAGACCTTGGTGGATTCTTGGTGGAATCCTGACTATCGGAAAGATAAGGATTATAACCAAAATTGGCATAATAAGGTAAATACTAATAATAGGATTACTCCGACTTCTCAGCCGAATTTTAGGAGTTCAATGTCACATGGATCTGAACCTGAACAAGGTGAGAAGATTTTACCCGTTGATAAACTGTGCAAATTAGAAAATCATTACCATACAAATCTGACCACCGCTGAGGTGCAAAGATTTTACTCAACATTTTTAGGGTAAACATTAACCATTCATTACCACATGAGTCTGACCGCCGCTGAGGTGAGAAGATTTTAATTGCTGGTGATTGGATACAATACATCAAATTGTTACCAAATGGGTCAGTTTTGCCTCAAAAAAATTTTATCTTTGATCTGATAGGCGAAAACCTATATTCCCTAATTTGGATAACTCAGCTTTACATGCTTTTACCTTGAATACCCATAGTCTCAAAATTTGTACTAGTTTAAATAGGAAATACTAGTTTTGAGAAAAGGACCTTCTTTGGTTTTGCCCTGCCTAAACAATAAGAAACATAAAATAAACCTCTAACAAAGTGTTATCTAATACTTTTATTAAAAAGTAAATTTCTCACTTTAATTAATTATTTGTGGCATCCGTCAGTGGATCCCACACACTGATTTTGTGACAGAATTAGGGGAGTCCAGTTGAGGTTACTTCCAATTCTATCAACAACTTAATTAAACCACATATGTGGGAACCACCCCTTTTTATAGCCTTGGAGGGGGTCCTCACAGTTGTAAAAAGATTTCCCTCATGGTGATTGGATCTGCTATCTCAAGCCCTTGCCAAATGGATTGATCCTACCAGCACCAACTTTCCATCAGTCAATCCACAAAAGTGAGGCAAGTTTCTTAAGCTCCAATAGGCCAAATATCCATATTCCTAATTCAGACCTTACTAAGCTATTTCAAATTTAACATTAATTTCCCTTCAAACCTCAATACAATTTAAATACTGAGTGGTGAGATATTGAGAAGGTTGTTTTGTACTACGCACTGCAACTAGTAAAACTTATTAAAAACTAACTTTTATTTTTATTAGTGTTTTTTTATCTTTAATATAAGTAAATTGTTTGTGAAATCCAGCAGAGGTCAGCACCAGAGAGTAACAATTGTTTGAATTCATACTTATTTATCGAGATTTTAAGCATATCTATGACAAATAAGAATATATCTTAGGTGTTTACCAAGATCATTATACTCATACAATGCCTTAGTCTTGTGTGTTAGTTAACCTGTGCACCTGTAAGAAAAGTGTCTATAACTCTCCTGTTCTCAGCATGGTAGTGCTTGGTGCACAGGGTCAATGTCAGAAAACTAGTTGTGAGTACAAAAGTTTCTAGAGCCTAGCAGAGGGTGCTTAATAATTTAGTTCAAGGAGGGTTATTATTAGAGAAAGTAACTAAATAGGAGCAACGCAGTGCACAGAGCGGTAAAGTATAGGCGTTCTAGGTTAGAGGGAACCTGGGAGGCACAATGGTGCATGGGCGGATAATGTAATTGTAGATAAAATTAAAAGAATAATGTAGCGCGAGATCTCCACTAAGAGGTCTGCACACAGGATCATCTAAGACAACATAAATATAAAAAGGTGTACTAGTGAAGGGATTTATTATAAGGGACAAGTCAACCAACAGGAGAGATTGGTCTCAACATGAGGGATTTAAGGAAATTGGAAAAAACAATCAATTGAAGGAAGTGTGTCTAAGCTGAGGTGCACCAATAGGTGCATGCTTCCATTGGGCAATACACTGTAACTGGTAATCAACTAAACTTGGGTAATTGATTGTAGAAGCAGCTGACCTGAGCTGTAAATTTTGAAAAATGACTGGATTTCAAGTCTTCATCCACCTAAAAACCAAATTGAACCATTTTTATTCACCGCAAAGCTAGTTCATTTTAATGAACCTGCTAATATACAGGGCCAAACTTCTCATGCATCCTTGGGACCAACCTGAGCACACTTCGCCTTGACTCAGCATTAATATATGGTATGCTTAAGGTCAGGGAGGCCTTCCAAATTCACCTTCTTGGCCTCCTGACAAGCTGCTTTGTCTTTAACATTGGTCCAAATTATGATGTCATTTTCTAACCATGACAGCACCTGTAATATGACACCCCAATGCCAATTCCAACATTTGATGCTCATTAAAGGGTTCACACATTTTTTACCCTGTATCAACATTCGTTCAATAAGTTATAGCCAAAATTAATTTTTTACTAATACAGTGCATCCTATGTATGCTAAACCAGCTGACTCTTAGGCTCAACATGACTAAAGTCAATATAATTGTTCCTTTAGTGACAAGATGAATAGCACCCACAGCTAATTTTATGGTATTTTAACTCGCACTCACTAAGTTTCTGTTGTCAAAAATAATTTTGATGTTCCTAAACACCTCCTTGATGACCTTGAGAAAAATTTGAGCAGAGCTTTTACTCCATCTACAACCATGACAGGTAGATTATTCTCTTTAAACCTTAGTTTACTCCCAAGGACAAGTGATAGAGAAGTTAGAGATTCACTTTGTTATAACAAAATGAGAAGCATTAACTGCTTAAAAAATTTATAATGGAAAGCTACCATCTCTCTATCTTGTTAAATCAACTATCTCATAAGTTTATAGATAGTTATGTTAATTTAATAGTTGATTTGATATTGGCACCAAATTTTAATGGCATTGAGGCTCCATCTACAGCTTCAACCCTACAGTCTTAACAACCTTCTCACTTTGGGTATTTTTAGCCCTCTAATGTCCTGCGTGGTTTCATCTATCAAATTACTTTTGCCACACCTTCTCAGCTTATAATTACTCCATTGGCGGCTTCCGAACCCCCTATGTAGCCTCCCACTCTAGCCATTATGGTGGTTAAAGTTGTTTTACTCTTGATCAACGATTAGCAAGCCATGAGGTTCAATTGGAATCACCTTGGTCTTGGTGCCCTTGTGCAAATGAATACAATGTCATGTTTAATCCAAAAATAACCTAAATTTAACAAAAGCGGAAATGTACATAACATCATTGCTGTGTTTGAAATAATCATAGGGTGCTTCCAAGCCACTAAGGCACCAAACATATTAAATTCCTGGATTCTTAAGGTCAAGAATTAGTAATGCCCATATTACAGGAAGCTGGTATGAGTTACCACAAAGCCTTAGAACTCATTGAGCAAATGTTTAGTGGATTGGAATGGATAAAATGTGAAAAACGTTGTCACAGATTTTAAAAAGGTGAGTTAGTTTAATCTTTCACTGAACATTTTTACCATTAGGATCAGGTTTTATATAAGCCAAAGGTTTACATAAACGCTAAGATTGCATTTTGCTATGTTTGTGAGCCATACATGGCGCTATATCAATTATTATTATCAGATGTAAATATTTTTACCTGTATGGTTAATTATCTTCAATAAAGCACCTTCCTTTTACAGCACTTCACCCCTGGCCAATAGGAGCCTTGCATTATAGTCAATTGGGTCCTCTTCCCAAAGTAAGACTTGAGTAGGCCTTACTGGACACATTTTAATATAAAGGATGGTATTAATATTATTTGTTGGCTATTCAATAAAATTAAGGCATTATGCTAGTCACTGCCCTGCTGTGATGCCAAGCCCATAAGTTATGTGGTCAACCAGGAAGCTGACTATAAATGGGAAAGGAAAAAGGAGAAATAGAAAAGGGATTTTTCTCTCTGAAACCTCTTGTATAACCCCTCATGATGACAATATTAATTTCCCTTTTAGAACAAACAAAGAGCTATTAAAAGCCAACATGGTTTGCCATTAGTTTTTTTTAAGTAATTACTAAAATAAAATTAGTGTGTATTATTCTGTTATCACTGGAAAGCAAAAGCGTAATTATAAATAGAGTTAAAATTATATATCATTTACAGCAACTGTAAGACAAAAGCTTTCAGACACCTTTGACAATATCCCACAGTTAGATGAGGTCCACATGGCCACACTTTGGAACTCTAAAAATTAAGCTCACTTTCATGTAAAACCTACAATCTTATTTAGGTCAACCTGAAACCCCGAATATCAATCTAGTCAACGTAATGATTTTTATTATTCAAAATGCAGGTATATTGATATCACTGTTGATAAGCTCAAGTAAGAGCTACTGTGGACATTGGGCGCTAATTAATATTATGCCTACTAGATTAGTAAAAAAATTTGGCCTTGATTAGGATATTGACCACCATAAAGTATAATGTACCACATTGCCCCAGATGTCAACTTCTCTAAGAGCATATGGTGCACTGCCGCTGAGGTTTGATTACTATTAATAGTGGCTCTCACTATAATTTTACCAATTTTAAAATTTATGACTTTCTCATTGGAGCCTCATTTATATGGATTTTTGGGTTTATGGCTAATTAAAAGGAGATACTTTGTAAATACTGGGTCAAATTCTATTTATTATTACAAATTGAAAACAAGGACCCTTCTCCTAATAACATGGGTTTGTTAACTTTGCATTCAAGGATAGTATTGCAAGTAGTTTGACCAACCATCATTTAATGCAATATCTTAATAATTTTTATATATCTAACTTATAAATTAGAGAATGTATTAATGATTTAATGAGACTTGGGCACGCTGCCCTCAACTTCATAGAGAGTGACCAAAGTTGTATTAAATTACTCTTGGTGCTTTTGCCTCAACGCTGTAGATTTATAGATATGGCGGTTCAAATCCTATACCCCCACTGTGCAAATTATACCCCCTCAATATCATAATCACGTTTAATTCCCGGCCTCAGCTTTTAGATCTTCTTCAATTTATCTATTTTTTAACCTCTATTTTGTCCCTGAACTAGTTTATAATAATTATAACAAGGATAAATCTTTTATTGAGCCCAAATTCTGGAGCCTTGGATGCAATTGATTGATTGCAGCTACAACTAAAATCCACTGAACCCTAACGATTTTCTCAATTAAAAGGGTTTATAATTTAGTTTGCTAGTCTACCACTTTTGAGTACAGCCTAGCATTCATAAAAATACACTGACAGTAATGCTAGAAGAAAAGGCATTTTGATCTGAATTCTATGATATAAGGATCTTTTTTCTTACGTTGAGGGAGAAGACCCTAGCATAAATAGCAGAATGGATAGTGAGCTATTGAGCCGTTAGTAGAACTTAATACTACATAATGCTTGTGTTTATTTTTTAATAGAAACCTCTAGCTAAAACCTGCTTTTGTTAAAAATATATTAAAGATAATGTCCTCAAACAGTATCTTATTGTTTGAATATAATAACCTGTGCCTTTTAGACTTGAAACCTAAGTGCCAATTTTTAACATTGTGGTGCTTACTACAGGCGATCAACTTTTGGTTCCCTACAGTTAATTTAAATTAATTATGGACTCTATTTGACTCTATGGAAGGCTTCCCTTCAGCGGAAGTAGTGTAAAGTGTTAAAAGTTAAAATAGTTGTTCCATAAGGCCAGCATTATCAAAACAATTAAATTTGATAATTACATGATGCTTTGTATGCCCACGTTGGTCAGTTCTCTAACACTATACTTGACTAAGATTATTAAGTGAAAGAATTGTCAAAAATTACTGAAACACATCAACGCCGCCTTAAGTGTTTGGATGCAGATATGACCAAAACTGGTCACTACAATATGGATATGCACAAAATCATAAATTGCTTTACAATTTTAAGTAAAAATCCAGGGCCAGACATCCAGCTCCCTAGTGAATGAGAATATCAACATGAAAGTGAAATTCTGGCTGTTACTCAAAAATTTGATAATATAAAAAGTATTTTTAGGTGGAATGTCACCGTGGTGCTACTATGTAGGACTAATTTAATAGTCAATTGGCTTCCCAGGCCAGTAATGTTATCATTGACAAACTTAACCTCTTCCATGGGAAGCAAATATTAAAGGTAATGAGGCATAGGTAATGCAGGATGTGCCTATGGTTTTTACATCAGCTTTAAATGTAGGGCGTTGATTAAACCAGATATGCTGGTGACTCCTCCATAAGAGCCTTCTGATTTGATTAAATGTGAACCTCTGGTCCACCATATATGAAACCCCACAGGTAATCCTACGCTGGATCCTGTAAGTTCCTCTACTCGGGCTGCTCTAGCAGTTCAAGTCTAATTAATGCCTACATATCATCTCTGCCACTTGGGGAACCATTTAGGAGCAATTCAGGGCCTTTACCCTACCAACATGAACCTAAAGTTCATGTCAACCCCAACGACTTAAAAAAGTTTAATAAAAAGGCCAATATACATAATTTTATAGTCTCTTTGAGACTAGAATGGTGGGGCACCTGAGAATAATAAGTTGGTGACCATAATGAGCTCGTTAAAAACTGAAAGCCAAAAGTTAGTCATGCTTAAACTTAAAAAAGATTGGGCAATCCAACTGCAATGCCAAGGACCTTCTCATTAAAGAGCTTGGTGGGGTGGAATGGATGACCACCCGTAAGGCTGAGTTCTTTAAAATCTGTTTTGTAAAAAAGATGAAACTTTGAAACATTCTCAAATCTTTTTTATCTTGAAAAACAGATGCTAGCTGGGGCAAATGTGATCAATAATATGATGCGAAAATCACTGGACGCTATGCTTGGAAGCCTTACCAAGATTTGTATTGGGTAATGACCATTTTTAATAAAGAGAATGATATTACCTTTATGGTGAATATCTCTGGCGTTTCACTATCACTTTTGGGAACCCAAAAAGAGTTATTGGGAGCCTCTTGAACCATGGCCTCAGACCATTTTTCCCAAAAAGAATTTACCTCCACTATATGGCCCTCATTTAGATAATTCTGACAACAGTCAATTTTTGTAAATACTGCAAAAAATGAAGGCCATTACGCCAACTGTTGCCCTTAATTTAAATTCTAAATCCTGGGTTCATGCTGTGCATCCTGTTAATGATGACAAATTGGGAAAGGACAGGTCAGAATAGAATTGGGATTTTCTACTTCCATCTTCTCTAACAAAATACCAAGAAAGAATAAATCACCAAAACTTCTTTCATGAGATGAAAGGGAAATTAAGCTGGGCTGCCTTTTCCAGTTCCATTGTCAACAAATAAAAGTGTGGTGGTGGCCATCCACTCACAAGAAAAAAATTACCACCATCTCAGCAGAAGTAGCCTCAAAGCCATACATTCAAAAGTTGGATCCACTTAGGTTTCCAACTCCTTCTATTGAGACTCCTAAGATGACAGGTGCCCAAGTGGCTTTACCAATCAAGGCCTTGAAAGAGTCCAGTACTCAATTATGTGAAGAACTTAAAAGCTTTTTAGGTCAAGCGGACAAAGTGAATGTCCTTGCAATAAATCATAATGATACTTGTTTTTTCTGTTTGTATTTATATTGATATAACTGTAAACAAGCTCAAAGTCTGAGCTATCATGGACATTGGGGTACTAATGAATATTGTCCACGTGGCTAGTGAAAAAACTGGGTCTTGTTTCAGACATAGATCATCACAAAATTATGGAACTGTTGGCCCCAAGTCTACAGCTTCAGAAGGAGCTTACAGCGCTTTACTGCTGCGTTTTAGAGCCTTAGTGATTTCTGCTCTGGCTATCATGTTCCCTAATAAGAATTATGACTGTTTGTTTGAGACCTCTCTTTTTAAGAAATATTGAGTTAGTGTCAATTTTGAGGAAGATATGTTGAAATTACTGAGACAAACTCTTCCACTATTCTATAGCCAGAAGCAATTTTCCTCAAAGGCCCCATAACAGGGGTTTGTTAACATTTTGTACAAGGAAGAATATTACCAATCATTTATCAGCAGCTATGTGGCTATACCAGAAGTTAATGATGCAGATTATTGAATCCTAGGGTATTCCCACATGAGCTAATAATACTCTAACCATTCCAGTGGGACATCAAGTTATAATTGGAACATAAATTTTTTTACCAAACTTCATGAATAATATATAGATAGTCGCCATACTAATTGATCTAAGTTAAAAACCAGTCGCTGAACCTGGATCTATTCTACCAGATCATAACGAAATTTAAGTGCTTTTAAATAACCTGTATACTTATTCTGTGGAAGTTATTTGACATCAAGTAGTCGCTTTTGTTTATATTTTACCTAGTGGAGAGTCTTTAATTATCCACAAATTCAGAAAACTGGAGGAACTTTGGCTTATGAACAGTGATCATCAAGCGGTATGTTCAGTGATACCTTGAGAACACTTTTAAGAGTTGACAGAGGATAAAAAGGATCAAGCGCTGGCCTTATTTAACAAGTACAGTATTGTTTTTGCAAAAGACAATTACTTTTGGGGTGCACACTTGATGTGTTGTACTTTATCAATACTAATAATCATCCACCAATTTTCCTTAATACTATTTGGTGTTCCAGGGTGGCGGATGATGTTGTTAATTAAGAAAGAAACCAACTTGTGAAGAAAAAAATGTTAGTGCCCTCTAAAAGTCATTTGGCCTCCTGTCAGGAAAAATGTAGATAAAGTTTAGACTGGCCTGCCAGTCAGAATGCAAAAACACCCAAAACGCGCGCCAGAATGCCAGGGGCACTGCTGCTTAATAAAGTTTAAATGGTCTGGGATATAAGTAACCAATGAGTGCCAATGGACTGCAGAAGTAAAAAGCAACTTGGCTAAAATCCAGGCTGTCAAAGCCCAGGGCCCACGGGCCTGAGCGTAGGAAAGTGAGGGACTGGATTGAGTGGTTTGGGTTTCCCCATGAGGGAAACTTGATATGACGATATTGGTGAGGGTGCAGATCCTAACCTGGAGTAGGGAAACTTTCATCCATAAAATGCTGAGATCATGGTGGTGGATTACCTCAGCAAAAGGGGAAAGTTACAAGATTTTTAATCCAGTAGGCCCATTTACTGCAGAAGTCAACAAGTTTACCAACATGATCATGAAGCCCAGTTGTTGTACACCCAGTAATTCAACATTAGGGTTGTCATAGAGTTCTGGAAAAGGATAATTTTAACTAAACATGGTTTTGAAGCATGGGAATTTAATAATTCTTTAAATAAAGAGAATTGACTGTCAATCTTCCCAATGTGGCATGACAGTTTAAATGGTTGGTTAGTATAGGGAATAGCTTATGAATTCACAGAATTGGGGCCATTGTGTTTTGATCTAACCTGGCAGAACTTCAAGTGGGAGAAATATTTGAATAAAACTAAAAGTGTCAGCGGTGGGATGAGTCATCATCAGTTTGTCCATGGACGTCCAAATTGCAGCTTTGCTGTGATTATGCCAATTCAAGCAGCGGCATTTCACTTGCCGGCTAACAGGAGCCTCCCAGGGCCACCCCACATAGGGCAGTCCTGAGAGGTCAGAATTAGGTTAGTATTTCACAGCCTGCCAGCACCCAATCACTCTGGCATCCATTTGGCCATGCAGGATTTTCCAGACTGAGGTTCTGACGCTACTGGGGAGGGTTAATGCTGACGGCTACCTTTGTTTGAGACCCAGTGCTGTTGGCTAGTTTACTGAAGTTTGATACTGTTTAATTTATTTAATGAAATTACAAGGCCATTAACATTGTTGCCAATGATTCAATGGTACAGTCATTGCTGCCATAGTTCGTTGCTGTCAGCTACATTCATGCCCTTCGCCCCATTCTTGTCCTGATTTACCAAAAACCTGACACAAATTCCCTCAATACGCCATACCAATTCCCCAGTTATTAGTACAGGTATAGGTGGAGGAATTCTTAAAGGGCAAGCCGTGACCTAACGCTTGTCCACCATATGGGCGAGGTCACCTGGGAGAAGGGCAGCTAACCATTTCAGACTTTTTTGAATATGAAAGGGAACGCCACCCAGTCCAAGAGAAGAGGACTCTCCCCCTGACTTACACCTTCCCATTGTTAGTTAAAAAATGGTCAAAGCAAGTGGTAATAGACTATCAAAAGTTAGCAATATTAGTAAGAAAGCTTTCTTACTTTTACCACATATTGATGATGCACTAGACAACTTAGGCGGCGAGCAATACTTTTCCGCTATGTTATTAATTTATACATAATGGAAGATTGAGCTACCAATGGAGGAAATTGATAACTGCGCTATGTTCACCGCCCAAGGTCTATACCAACCTACTAAGATGCCATAAGGGCTGTGCAACTCCTGCGACATTCCAGCATGCTATGTATAGCACATTGTGGGGATTTAAAATTCTCCTGTGTTAGTGTATCTAGATGATATAAATGTTTTCACAGAACGTTCACAGACCATTTGCAGCATCTAAAGGAAATTTTCCGCCAATTATCCTGGGAATGTTTAAAAATTAAACCTCACAAGTGCAATTTCTTCAATGAACAATTTGAGTATCTGAGGTTTGTCATTGACAAACAAGGTTCATGTTTCAGCCCGCTAAGGTTGAGGCAATCTAAAAATGTCACGACCAAGTATCAAGCGTGATATTCAGGTTTTTTTGTGGATGATAAACTAATATTGGCGGTTTATGAAGAGCTTTTAGCAAAATAGGTGAGCCTTTATTTCACTTTCCCAAAAAGAGGAGCCATTTGAATGGATGGAAGACTGTCAAAGCTTTGATCAATTATGACTTTTCTAGCTCAAATGTCAATACTAATGCATCCAAAACTTTGATAAACTGTTTGTTACTTATATAGATGCATCCCTCCCCACTTTAGGGGCGGCGTTATCTCATCTAGGTAATAAGGCGGGAGAACATATGACCTTTTACTGCAGTAGGGAAATGGTTATACATAAACGGAATTATACTGTTAACAGAAAAGGACTGCTTAGCTGTCGCTTATGCTTGTAAGCAATTTCAGATTTATAGCCATGGCTTGAAATTTTCTGTGGTAGCCAACCATGCTTCTCTGCGCTATTTGCAGAACCTAAACGAGACCAAAGAACAGTTGCCCACCTGGCATTGAATTAAATGCATACTATGAAATCTAACACTGGACTGTTATCAAGCATCAAAATTTGGACGAAATCTCTTGGTTGTCAAACGTAGCATTTCTGACTTAAGGACAATGAAATATTTATCAAGATGGTTACTAATCAATATGTTAATGAGTATTTCAAGAGCTAAAGAATTATGGATAAAATCAAGAAAATACTTTTATGGAAGATGGAAAACTATATAAGGTTATTGAGAACAACCATTTTTTATTCAATAGACCTACTTAATGGATAGATCTAATTATTGCCACTTAAAAGCCGTTGGGCCACAGAAAATACAAGACAACATTTAAACTACTATGATACCATTAATATGGGATTACATATCATAGGATACCATGAAGCTCTCAGATGTTGCCATAAATGCCAAGCTTTGCTTTTGACCAATACTCCTTGTCAGTATAAATAAAAAATCGTGGCCTTTACTTACATAACCAAGTGGGTTGAGGCCAAATAAGTCAAGGACTTAGGGGCCACAACTAAAGCTAAATTTATTCTTGAAGATGTTATTTATTGGCATCGATGCCCCAATTTCTGCCAATGGATAATGGGGCCATTTTTACGTCCCAAATGATTTCAAAGCTTAACGATCTAATGGGCATACAGGGGTACTATATACGCCAGATCACCTGGGTACCAATGGTACCGTTGTATGGGTGAACTGGACCCTCATTGGAATTCTTAATAAGCTAGCTATAGGTAAAGCGTCCAATTGGAACCTTTTCCTGCCTTCCTCCTTATTGCTTATAACATTGCATGTCATTCAGTACAGGTCACACCCCGTTTGCATTACTACATGGGAAGGAGCTCGCATTGCCCCACATTTATATTTTTTTGTCACAGAAGAGTATGTGATCCTAATAGATATCTTGATAAACTCACGCAAACGTTGATTCAGTTACAAAGTTCTGTTTGATCAAACGCTCTGGCTTTGAAGGTCAAGGTTAAAGCATGTGATAACTAAGACCGCCAGACCTTACCTACTTTTGATGTAGGGGAATTGTCTGGTACCATAACAACCATGGTTTTGGATGGACCAGTAAATTAACGTTTATCTGGAAAGGACCCTTTAAGATCATAGAGAAGAAATCTACATATACCTACACTTTGAGGGATCCTACTAAGGGCCCTCTTCTTTTAATATAGTGCATTCCAAGTTTCTGAAGAGGCACTACCTGCACTATGGCCCTCCAGCCTCTATCTACCAATAATTTATCTGACCCCCACTCGTCTTTGTTCCCTGATGTTTGGTCAAGTGGGGAAATGTTGCAATTGGTTAACCAACTATAATTTAATGCAATATTGAATTAAATAGTTTTATCTAACTAATAATTACAGATAGGATTTAATGCCATAGGAGTCTCAAGTGCCCGGCCCTTAACTTCATAGGGAGTAGCCAATTTTGCATTAAATTACTTTTGGTGCTTTTGCCTTGACGCTGTAAATTTATAGATATGGCATATAAAATCCCATAATTTTGTTAGTGAAAATTATATCACCTGGGAGCTAGGTAGGGTAAGCTGGGGTCTTCACAAGACGTGACTGAGGAAATCTTGTGGAAACATGGGTGAGTAGCCAACACCAGAAACCAGAGAGGCACTTTTGAAGGGTCCTTTAGAGGCCTGGAAGAGGTGTGGTATGGAGACTAATGACTAAAACCCAACCTATTCTTGCAGGTGCTTCCACTCTCCTTTGGGGGGATATGGGCAGGAAGGGGGCAATAGTTGGACGTATTGTATGTCACACTACTTTCCTATAAGGCAGGGAGCTGCAAAAGCAGGTCTTAGTGACAAGGGTGGGGCAATCCTGATTGGATGGGCTTTGGCTCACCTGTATACAATAATCACCATGGTTTTCTAGGTTAGCCTGAAACCTGGATAGTGGCCAGTAGCTTACAAGGGCTTACACTGGCTTTAAAAGTTTATAGATTTTGATTATTTTTGGCCAATGACCCATATAAACTTATTACTTGCACAGTTTTGGGTTTTATGAAATTCTCCGAGTTGTATAATAGTTAATATGATTATTTTGATAGTTGTATTATGACTATTATCTGTAGTTGAATGGAAGTCCTAGATCTCAGCTCAACGCTCAGCCAGTATTTCCTCTTGAAATACTTGTGATGCCTTGAAATAGGGATTTGCTCCCTCATACCATCTAACCCAATATTCTCTTAGATTCCCATTTACAGTTTCTCTTGTTCAACACACAGTCATCAGCAATCCCCAATTCGATTCCACTTCTTCTCTTGATCTCCGCCCAGATCCTTAATCTTTTTCTTAAAGAGTCTCCCAATTATTGCACACAGAAATAATATCCCTGATAAAGAAAGGAAAAAAATGGATGCTGATCAAGTTTACTAAGCTGAGACTTAAGTAAACTTGATAGGTATATCTACTGTATACTCTGTTTTTCTATATGGTAAAAACTACTATCCTTTATTAGTGAATTCTAGGGAATTTATAGGGGGATTTGGTGCCCAACCCTTGGTTGACGCCTTTTTAATAGAATGGCAGCCATTGCTATTTAATCACCCATCCTCATTTCAGCTGCGATGGTCTTCCCCATCCTGGCTAGGATTCTGTCATTGTACATCCTAAAGACCTAAAACGGAAATATTTAGAAAACGTGTCCCTAACGTTTTCCTCTTGATCCAAGTGAACCACCCATATTTGGCAATCGACCTGCTTAGGTAAAGATTTTGTTACATTTTAAGGCAGGTTGAAAACTAAACTACCAGTATGCTAGTTGCAGGCGGTATCACTCATCTTACAACTTAATCCTTAAATTCCTGATCAGTCAGTGATGAATTCCAACTGATCCCAATCAGTACACCTGATAGTTAAACAACTATCAGGTGCCCCTATTTTGTCAGCAACTCTGCCCAATGAGATCTTAAGCATTCATCCAGATTGATCCCTGACAGATCTGCCCAGGCGAATGACCTAAAATTTCCTGAACATAGTTACCCCAAAATCAGGGTCAACCAATTTCCAATTCACCTCACATTAGGGAATTATAACCTAGAAATTCCTGGTAATCTAGACAGCTGGGAATATGAGCAAAAATCCCAAAACATCCCCCTCTTGCCTAGATTTCCAGCGAGAAAAGGACCAGGGCAGGAGAACCCCTTTTTGGAAACTCGGTCAAATACTTCATATACTCAAGCAGAGTATGATCACCAGTACTCAACGCTTTTCAGGACAACCTTTGGCATGCGGCACTCTTCCTCCTTGCTACTGCCTACTCAGAGCGTGGTCCCCATAATCTTCTGTTGTGCCTGGATGATTGATTTACTCATGACAATATTTTTGCTGGGATCTAGTTTTCCCTCCATCAGGGCATATGACCTGATGTCATTTTCAGGATTCTTGGTCCAGCATCCTCGATTTCCTAATTTTCTCCTCATCCTTGACAGGTGACTCTTGCTGTCAATGTTTGTTTCACAGCCTAATTAAGAATGCTCATTTATGTTCACCCTTGTTATTTTCTTCTCATAACCTCTTGGCTCATATCATTCTTAATTCTTCTCTAGAGAGCTTATCACATTAATTTTGAGATTAATTTCTTAAAAATTGGAGCTTAATTGATTTCAGAGTGCATAATGTCGACTATCATATAGGTCTGACATCCCCCCTCTCATCCAGCTCATATGTCAAATTCCAAGTCATGGTACCAACAGCTGCTCAATAAGTTGCCTGATCAAGATCTTCGGATCTTCCAGAAGATGAGTCAGGCTGCATCACGGAACCTCTTCTATAGTCCTTCCAGGACTCAAACTCTAATTCTGGCACCAGTGGCTACTCCTTCTTTGAATTTACTGGATTTGTTAACCAACCCTGCTGAAACCAGGCTAGCAATCATCTCTAATGACTTGTGGCCAATCCTTCCTCTGTCATCAATTCCAGAGTTAGATTTTGACACTCTCACAGGTTTGGCTCCTTTCACAGATGCACTTAAAATTATTGTTGATGCTCCTGAAATAATTGCCCTTCGCTCTTGATTGTTCCTTCCTTGACAGGTCAGACTTGCTTCCAGAGTTCCTCTTCCAACTTGGTCAGTATTACAAGCGTCTGTCTTGGCCACTGAACTCACCATTGGCAAAAGCGTTCATTTTGAACTTCCCTATGCAGAAATAAGGGCTCAAGTCATTGAGGCTTTATCCATAATGCTAAATTCTTCCAATCTTGAGAACATCATAGATTGGGATATTGCAACTTATGATCTTTGCTTTGCTGGCCAAGTTCTTCAAAGTTGTGCCACAAAGCTTCCAGCCTCTCCCAGCTTCCATCACTCTTTCTGCTTCAGCTTTTAAGAAGCTCATAGTTGTCACTTGCAGGATGCCATTTGCTCCTTGCATGACTATCTTGTTTCTGGGATCCCAACAGTAGCTTCCATTTATAACTTTAATAGGGGGCATGATTTGGCAACCCCTATCTAGTATCCCTTGTTCGCTGCCAGCCCATATGTCCGGTGTTCTAGATGAAGCCCATTGGCAAGTACTCAAGGCTAATCTTCCAGCTTTGGTACCCTATAGGGATTACTCAGGGTTTTTTTGCTGACTGCCTGTTACTGTACTATTGCTTCCCTCCCTGATCCGGGGTTTTCATTTGACTTCTTCCAAAATCTCAATTTCCCTTACCCTAGTTGCTTTCTCACAGGGATCTGCATCTTCTAAACAAACTTGGTTTTGTGTAGGTTTAGCCCTCACTAGCATCCGATCTCACATAGATTTTGATGGGCTATTTACTCCTACTGCAATCCATCCTCCCTCCCCTTTATGAGGCAACATTGTAAGTCTTGGGGACCAGCCCCTACAACTGGATAGGGAGCAGCATCCCTTTCGGACCAAAAGGGGGCCAAAGGCCCAAGTGGACCCCCTGTCGCAGTTGAGCAACCTGGCGCATGTGGTTGATGAGCACTGGGTGACTGCCCTTCCGCCTAGAGATATTCAGATCTCTCCCCTCCCCCTCACCCCAACCCTGGTAAAATTAATAGAGGGGACCTGCCAGGAGATTATGCAGGCCAGGGGCCATGGGCGGGCCCCTGGGACCCCTCACTCACCAGGGGAAACTTACTAAGATTTTGAAGAAAAAGCAAGCATGAGTATCAGAGCCAGATCTTCAAATTCTGGGCTAATGGAGCCAGTTGGGACTGGTTGGGTCTGAAAATCAGATTGGAACTCAATTTGGGTTTCGAACCAGGCCACAAGTGACTCAGACCAGTTGCCCCTACCCCCAGAACGGATCTGGGAAGTTTGGATCATGTAGACAATTAAATCGAGAGTTTGGACTGGGTTGCAGACAACTGAGCACCAAGGCCACAGCCCCCAGGATGAATCCAGGAAATCTGAACCGCGTGAGATTCCCAACTCAAATGGTCAAGGCCCAGATTGGTACCATCGACCTGGTCTGGCCCCAAAAATTTTGGAAAATCAGCAATTTTTTTTGATTTTGCCAAGATTTTGGGCATCCATCCACCCCCCGCCCACCAGCCAACCAAACCCCATTGCCAATCCCCAACCACCCAATACCCCAGCATCCCCACTATGTGATTTGCCCAATACTTATGGCAACTGCCCTGTCAATGGGCAGTTGTTGGTTCATTCACTATTCTTCCCACGCATTGTGCTAAAATAATGCTGAATACCCCAAACGCCTTGTCACAGATTCCGCCTGTTTGCTTTTCTTCAGCATTCCACCAATTGATCCAGCAAAATGTGCCGCCACCCAAATAATCCTCCCGATGATTGCCAAATGGGTCATCCAGTTGCTCGACCCCACCATGTGGTGGTGGATTGTATCCATGGCAAACTGCCTCATTCTCAATGATGGAATCAATTATCCATCCATTTTCGCATATCCATTTAACGCAAACCCATCTGTTCAATTCACCATTGGGATTCCTGAGACCACTCCCCAATCAGAGCAACCTCAGGGCACCCCCGCCCCAATGCCCGCGAGTTTGGCCCCCACACCTGGATCGTCCACCACTAATCCCACCCACCTGGGGGCTCCGGAGCACCCCACCCAAGGGGCTCTCCCCTAACACTCATCGTGGGTCTGTTTTCCCCTCTGACAGCACCCCTGCCAACATGGTTGACCCTGTGCCGCCCCTCCCTGGCGCACAGGCTCACTTGCTAGTAACTGAAGGCCAGCAACTGCAAACCCTGGAGGAGTTGTCATCCTCCCTGCCTCTCCCGCCCTTGGGGGTTGCCTCCACAAGACTCGCAGTTGCCCCATTGCAACCATCTGGTTTGCCTTGGGGGCCTTCAGTACATTTATAAACATTTGCTTTCCTCACGTCCCCACTAGATCCCCCTTCTTCTAGTCACATGGACCGCTGTGCCCTTGGCATTCTGGGCTCTCCACTGGTGCTCACACACCCCAACTGGGAGCCCAGTCTAATTCTTATCAGCCGTTTCCATGACAAACATAGGCGGAATCATCCCCAAATTGAGGATAATTTATAAAAAAATAAAATTATAAAAATACATCAGTTTTTCTATGCAGTTTTAATTTTTTTCCTAATATCTTTATCAATCTTTTATTTTTTTATCTTTTTTTCATGGGACTTGACCTTGGTTCAGTTCAGCAGTCCATCTTTTTATTTTTCTACAAACTAAACCCTAGGTAATTTTAGAACTACCAATTTTCTATGATTTAGAGGTCCTTTTTAAGGAATTGACCTAATCATTAGGACATAACCAACTTAATGGTTCAGCGGTCCTTCAGAAATCTTTTTTGTTATTTATTCATTGATCCATCACTTCAAATACTTAGCATGGACTCGATTTACTACCCTTCCATCCAAGAGGTTCTTGATGGAGAAGGCGTCTGTCACCATCTTGGTGATAATTAAATGGACCTGACCACCTTGCATCCAGTTTGTTCTTCTCCTAAAACCATGCGTATTGCAATAGGCGACTCTTTACCTATTTGGTATTTTGAACAGTCTGGTCAGTTCTTGTCATCCATCGATTTTACTCATATCCTTTTCTTCAAAGTCATATTAAATGCTTGTGATTGCATTTCAATCAGATATTCATTAATCAGTTCAGGTACTTCTTGGCACTCATTTCTGATGTTGGTTCTACCATCAAATATACAACCAGCAGCAATGTGGCCTTCCTCACATATAGCAACTCAAATGGCATTTTTCCCATTGCCATATGATTATTGATATTTTAGGCGAACGCCACCAAACTCAGTTATGTTCCCCATGCAGAAGTCCTTCCAGCAACCAGCTTCCTCAGAGTTGCAGCCAGCGTTCCATTAAAATGTTCCACCAGTCCATTCATCTCCAGCTGGTAGGGTACAGACACAACTCCTCAGATCCTCATTATATCATTTAACTATGGAATTACCTGAGATGTGAAGCTTGTCCCATTGTCAATCAGCAGAACCTGCGGGTATCCATTTCAGTATACTACTTGATCCAGGATGAACTTCACATTACTGGTAGCATCTACTTTTGTCAGGGCCTTTGTCTCAACCCATCTTGTCAGATGATCAATCACAACTATTATGCAATTGACTCCCCCTGTGCTCATTGTCAGAGGTCCCATCACATCAATGGACACCATATGCCAAACAAATCCAGGGAAAACCAGTCAGTATCCAGTTGTATCCTTATATGGCTTATGCAGATGGCACTCCACACAACAAGCTAGAAAGTCAGCGACATCATAGTTGATTGACTCCCAGTAGTAGTACTGGCGAATATGGTCAGTTGTTTTAAAGGCCTCCATTCCCAACAACCTTATGAGCGGCTTGGATGATAGCTGCTCTTTCCAAAGGCTTTGGGAATAGTAACTGCTTCCCATTGATCGTCTTAAAAACTTGCCCATACATGGTCTTGGTGCTTTCCATTTTTTTAAAAGTCACCTTGGATTTCTTGGGTCTCTCTCCCAATTTCTCCATTGACCATTCTCCAGAATAACTCATCCACCTGCTGGTATACCATTTGGACCATTGGTAACCATGATAAGCCATCCGCATTATGGTGAGAAGTCCCCACTCAGTGGACAAACTTATAATTGTAAGCCTGTATCTTCAATGCCCATTGGGCCAGTAGTCCTTCTGGTTCTTGCAAATTGTGGAGCCATCGCAACAAGGAGTGGTCCATCACCACTTTGAAGTGCATTCTGTGGATATACACCTAAAACTGTTTACAGGCATAAATGATCACAAGGCATTCACACTCATTTAAGGTATAGTTCCTCTCAGCTGCTGAGAGTGTCTGGGTCACATATGCCACCGGATGATCGTTCCCAAGTTCATCTACTTGGCTTAATATGGCGCCAATTGCCAACAATGAAGCCTGGGTTTGTTTAATAAATTCTCAATCAAAATTTGGATATTTCAAAATTGGAGAATCATTCAGGTATTGGCGTAACTTATCAAAGGATTGTGCTTCTTCATTCCACATGAATCCTTTATTTGGATCCTTCAACAGATGGAATAAGAAATCAGCGATTATGCAGAATTCTGAACAGATCTTCTATAGTATCCGACCATTCCAAGGAACACTTGAATATCTCAGACACTCTTCAGCACAGCCATTTGTTCTATGGCTTTGTTCTTCTGGGCTTGCGGCTGCAGTCCACTAGAGTTGATCATGAGTCCCAGATATTCCAACCCTTTCTTGAAGAAGTGACACTTCCTCAGTTGAATCTTCAGGTTGGCTGTGGACATTCTCTTGAATACTTCTTCCAAGTGGTGTAAATGGTCAGCAAATGTACTACTGAACACATTGATATCGTCCAAGTACACCAGAACGCATGAAAACTTCAAGTCATTCAATATAGCATCTATGGCCCTCTGGAACATTGCAGGAGCATTGCATAGACCCTGGGGCATCCTCATTAGTTATTATAGACCCTGCGTGGTAATAATCACGTATTTTTGGTCTTCTCTTGGCAAATCGATTTGCCAATATCCCAATATTAGATTCATTGCGGAGAAATACATCGCTTCTCCCAATCAATCTAGCACATCATTGCTTCTTGGTAGGGGATATTAATCCTTCTTCATAATCTTATTAAGCTTTCAATAATCAATCACACCAGATCAGAGACATCCTTTTTCTTTACAATAAGAATCAGACTCGCCCAGGGACTCAACGATGGAACTAGAATCCCATGATTCACTAGTTTGATGATTTCTTCTTCCACTACCACTTTGGCTACCTTTGACCATCAAATCGGTCTCATCCTGACTGGCAAATTTTCCCCCATATTGACCTTGTGGATCACATCTCTTCCACATCCCAAATTGTGGTTGTCCTGGGCAAATACTTTCTGATACTTTTTGAACAATTTGAGCACCTCCTCTTTCTGTCCTTCCGTCATATCAGCGAGCTTCTCTTGACCAACCAATAGGTTGAAACTCTTAGCTACACCAGCTGGCAATCCCATCTCATTGAGGGTCCCAAAATTGTGGAATTTCCTTAGTTTACCCATCAGGATTTCTTGTCACTTCCTAGGCCCAAAATTCATGGATCATAAAAATTGATATTTATTATTTTATATCTTTTATATCTTTTTTGTATTTTTCTTTTTACAATGGGACTTTTAACTTACAAAAAGGTTCAGAGATCCTTCTTTTCCCCTTCAACTAAACTGGGTACTAGGTATACTCTAACCTACCAGTTTTCATGGCTCAAAATATTATCCTCTTAATATTTAACCATCTATTTGGTTCAGTGGTCTTCTTCTAGGACTTGCTAAAATATCAGGACAACCATTTAATGGTTCAGAGGTCCTCTGGTAACATTGCAAATCATTTTCTCTTAGGTCCAATATTCCAATTTTTTCAGTATTGACATTTCTTCACTATATGACCAGCAGCGCTGTTTCTTCATATATAGGCTACACTTGCCAACTTTGGCAAAACTCTTAATGTTTGATTCATTAGGCCTTCAATTCCGGCTGGTTATTTATCCAACAGGTCCTAATTTCATCTCATATTTTGGCAACTGATTCTTAAATCTTCATATCTCATTAGTCAAAAGTTATGTTTGATTGTCCGGATCATTTTTCTCCTAAAAAGGATTTTTGGCATTCATGGTTATTCTACACGTTGGAAATAATTCCACAGGTGGATCTGGAAACGATCCCTTTATCACACAGATAGTTCTGGCCTCGTTAGCTTCATCCAGTTTCATCTTAAATTTATTAAGTCGTCTCCAGCAATTTCTGATCATTGTTTGAGTGTTATTGAGTCAAACGATTATCTTCACTATCTTGGATCAAAAAGTTTCCTGTTTTGACTTCATATCTCCATTGGTATGGCAATCTAATACTCTTAATTGATTGCTTCATATTTCATCCAATACCTTATCTAAACACTCACTCCCAAGGTCTATTTAAACAGACCTAATTTCAACCTGAGTTGATTCTGCTGTTCCTTAGACTGTTTCCAGTGGACCCAATTTCAACCTGAGTTGGCTTTGCTAATCCTCTTCATCTCAGGTAGATGTCAGGTAAGACAGGTTTTCTATTAGCACTTGATGGTTTAATATCTAGGCTGCAAGTCCTTTTCATGAATAATGTTATTCAATTTTCTCCACTCATAGCTCCACTTCTGAGCTAGATGAACGCAAAATGAACATGATCCACTTCAAGTTCTGTCTTCAAAATTGTTAATTTCCTCAGTAACTTATTTCCATAATTGGAAACATCTTCATATGACATCATGTCTCAATATTTTCTACTCATTTACACCTCTGTAATGAGCACCACTTTGTAAAAATTTATAGGTTTTGACTATTCTTATCCAATAACCCCTATAAACAAATTACTTGCAAAGGTTTGGTTTTTGTGAATTTCATCCGCGTTGTATAATAGTTAATATGATTGGTTGATAGTAATACTATGACTATTATCTGTAGTTGAATGGAAGTCCTAGATCTCAGCTCAACGCTCAGCCAGTGTTTCTTCTTAAAAAACTTGTGATGCCTTGACATATGGATTTGCTCCCTCATACCATATAACCCAATCTTCTCTTAGATTCCCATTTACGGTTTCTCTTGTTCAACACACAGTCATCAGCAATCCCCAATTCGATTCCACTCCTTCTCTTTATCTCCACTCAGATCCTTAATCTTTTCCTTAAAGAGTCTCCCAATTATTGCACACATCAATAATATCCCTGAGAAAGAATAGAAAAAATGGATGCTGATAAAAGTTTACTAAGTCGAGACTTAAGTAAAAGTGATAGGTATATCTACTTTATACTCTGTTTTTCTATATGGTAAAAACTACTATACTTAATTAGTGAATTTTAGGGAATTTATAGTGGGGGATTTGGTGCCCAACCCTTGGTAGACGCCTTTTTGATAGAATGGCAGCCATTGCCATTTAATCACCCATCCTCATTTCAGCTGCGATGGTCTTCCCCATCCTGGCTAGGATTCTGTCATTGGACATCCTCAAGACCTAAAACGGAATTATTTAGAAAACGTGTCCCTAACATTTTTTTTCATGATCCAAGTGAACAACTGTATTTGGCAAGCGACCTGCTTAGGTAAAGATCTTGTTATATTTTAAGGTAAGTTGAAAACTAAATGATCAATTTATCTAGTTGCAGGCAGCATCACTTGCCTCACAACCTACTCCTTAAATTCCTGTTCAGTTAGGCATGAAACCCGACCAATCCCACACAGTACACCTGATAGTTAATCAGCTATCAGATGCCCTATTTCGTTGGCAACTCTGCACAATGAGATCTTAAGCATTTGTCCAGATCGATCTCCAACAGATCTGACCTGGAAATTAACCTAAAACCCCCCAAACATAGTTACCCTGAAATCAGGGTCAAACAATTTCCAATTCACCATGAATTAGGGAATTATCCCCTAGCGATTCCTGTTAATCTAGACAGCTGGGAATAAGAGAAAAAATCCCAGCACTGGTGCAGCGAAAGGTGAGAGCATTAATGTACTAAATTGACAAACCAACTGAAAGGACCGCGATGGTTCACACACAAAAAGGGCCTGGAGAGCAAACATTGTCACAAAAACAAGCTGGGGAGACAAACTCCATTAACAATTCCATAGCGGGGGTGGCCCCTGATGCACAGAAGGATCTGGCTTTTTTGCAGTGGTGGCCACTAATGGATTTAGGGTTAGAACCAAGCTTTCTGAAGCGGGGTACTCCAGCCCCTCCAAGGATCTGATGGCGAGCATGGTGGAGAGCCTCAAGAGGGTTCACGCCAAGAAAGTAAAGACTGAGTGGTCCAAGGAGATGCTCATGGCCCACATGATTGAGGTGTGTGAGTTCACCCCACTGCATATTTCACGTTTGGTCCCTGGGTAGAATCTTATGACCTTTCAGTCTAAGCTTCAAAAGGAGCATGTTTTGGCTTCCAGTTTGATCACAAGAATGAGCAGGCCGTATGTTTTGACATCAGCACCGAGATCAGAAGTTTTAGCTGAGGGACATACCACATGTTGTCACTATAGGGGCATGATGTCTCAGTTGAAAGGCTTTGGCAGAGTGATCTCTTTTAAGGAGAACAAGATTGTAAAGATCTTGAAGCAGAAGGACTGTAGCTTGAAAAAGTTCACTGTGGGACCTTGCGACTGGGGTTTGAAGGTTGAAATTCTAAAAATAAAATGGGGAGTTGCCTCATTCAGTCACTGTGGGGACCTATAGTGTCCTTGTGGAACCACTGAACAGGCGCTTCTTGTGTGGTGTGAAGGGGCATGTCAGAGCCAAATGTCCTCAGGTTCAATCTCCTGCGGCAGTGGCCAAACCTGCTAGGCCTAGTGTGAGGGTGCCAGTAATGGTGCCCTCAGAGAAAGAGAAGTTGGCTCTCCAGAAGGAGTTTGAGAGAATAACAGAGTTGTCATCCATAGTAAAGGAGGCGACGGCGGCTGGCAACACCAGTTAGGAGGCGGTGACCAAAAGCTGAAAGGTACCAGGAAGGTCAACAAGGAGACAAAGTGGATCTGGAAGGCGTGGGAAGCCATTAGACTCCAAATCGAGCTAAGTGGCACTTTTCTCAATCTGAAAAGGACATTTTTGAAACAGCTGCTTCCCAAACGGATGGGGTTCACCCCATCAATTGATCACGTAAGAGGCGTGCAACCATTATGGATGTGGGTGGGACAGAGAACGTGAGGCCCGTAGGGGAAGAGGTGGAGGTGAGGGAGGTGTCGCTGCTAGCAATAGTGGGCCAATGTCTTCTAACCTAATGCCTCCAACCAAAGCAGAGGGGTCTATCAAGGACCCCAGCAATGGCAAGATTACGTAGGCTGCTGTGACTGAGCAGCCACCACACCCTGCCTTGTCTAGTACTGGAAAGGGGAGGAAGAAACGTGGTCCCAATCTGCCATATGAGGTGGAAGAGGATGGGACCCCCCAGAACCTGACACCAAAGCCTCTTTAGTTTTAAGCCTATGGCAAACAAGGTTAAATTTGCTAACACACGGGTTATTAATGGACTCAGGCAGCGGCAACGGGTGAAACTCCAATTGCAACAACATGGGATAGATAATGGCTTCCTCACTGAGACTAAGTCCACACCTGGGGTGGAAGGGTTTTGGTTTTACCAGTTTCCTCTGAAGCAATCCTTTTACTCTCACTTGGTGAATCTACCAAACTTAGACTATCCCTTAGTGGAGGGAAAAATGGATAGTGAGAAACCAAAGGGGGTATTTTGGTCTGGTGGGCAGACAAGGTCAAGGTGTTTGATAAAAGGATATTGTTTCCTGGAAGAGAAGTGGCAGAAATATCACTGTTTGGAGAGGAAACAATTTGGTTTATCAGCAATTTCATGACTAATTCTGGGTCTGAAAGGAAGGTCTTCTTTAAGAAGGTCATCCTGAGGATCCACGAGGAAGGCATCATGGGGTCAGTAGTGCTAGTGGGAGACATGAACTGTGTCTGCTTTAGGGATGACAGGGTTGGGGCTTCAGGCAACTGGAGCTCTGATACTGGCGCCCAAAAGTTGGCCAGTTTAATGGCCAACCTTAGACTACTGGATGTGTGGAGAGCGGGTCATGGAGAGGAGGGGGAGACTGAGTGGACTCACGTTCAGGGGATCATTTCTCCAGCATTGACCTTGTGTTGGTGCCCCAGCCTCTCCTGAGTTGCTGCAAGTTGATCCTTCAGAATCATGATCCAGGTGCTTCAGACCTCAGGCCCATGGAACAGCAGATCAGTGACCCTCAGGTTGCTTCTGCAGAGAAAGGGATCTGGAGACTGAACCCTAAACTCCTGAAGTGGAGTCCACATCAGGAAATCATAAGGAAGAAGGTTAGGTGGTAGAGAATCCAGATTGTGGGGAAGCCAGATGCGCCAGTAAAATAGTTGCAGATGAAAGATGATCTCAAGATGGCTTGTGAAATTTTTGGGAGGCAGCTAAGGGCCATGCGTTAAAGGTATGAAACCTTGGAGAGGAACTTTGTGAGTACCTGTAATCAGGCTGCGGTCATGGGGGCATATGCCTACACGGCCAAGCTGAAATGTATGTGAATTTGATATGAGCCTTCATGGTGGATCGCCTCAAACAAAGGAAGTCTAGGTGCGATGAGGATTCTAACAGAAATGTGGCTCTACTCCTCAAGGCAGTAGGTGCAATTCAGACCCTTGGCAAGAATCTTGTCACTTTGTGATGAGGGATTTGAGGCGAAGGATGTAGCTCGCATGGATGAAGTGGCCAAGTCCTACTATGAGGACCCTTATGGCCTCTGAGAATGATCCAGAGGCATCTAAAGTACTCAAAAATGGACTGGGGGTACCGTCAAAGTAGACTCAGCTAAAACTATGTAGCAAGGTCTGCAAGTCAGAGGTGTCAGATGCTATACGCAAAGGAAATAATTGCAAGGCTCCTAGGGAGGATGGGTTGATCCTTGAGCTTTACAAATTATTTCAGGAAGAAATGTCTGAGATGCTTGTGGAGCTCTACAACTAACTCATAGTCTCTGGTGCAATTGAGCCAGCGTTTTTGAAAGGCGTAATGATGTAAAATAAAGGCGATCCATCCCTTGTGGGGAACTATTGGCCTTCAACTCTGCTTAACGTTGACTATAAGATCTTAATGAGGATCCTAACTAATTGATTAGAGGGGTTTGTGGCAGACGTTGTTAGAAAGAGCAGAATGGGTTTATCCCATGACGCTCAATTACTGACAATTTGATGCTGCTTCACCTGATAGAAGAGTGGGCAAGTAAACAGTATGACCAGAGGGGGTGGCTATGTTTCTTGATCAAGAGAAGGCGTATGATTGGGTGAATTATGAGTTTCTTTGGGAAGTGTTAATTAGGGTTGGAATCAATAGACATTTGTTGAGACTGTTTTAAGCGATTTATGGGGAAGCCTCATCAGTTGTGAATATCAATGGGGTCCTCTCCCACCCTTTTAAGGTGTGTAGGGGCATGCGTCAGGGAGACGCTCAATCTTTCCTGTTTTTTTTTGTTTTTGCAATAGAGACCCTTTCAGTGGCTTTCAGGAAGTCGGACCAGAAGAAACTTACCATCAATGGGGAGTATTCTTACTCAATGTTTATGGATGATACTGGAATTTTTTATTTCATCAGAGGATGAGAAGGGTGTGATATACATAATAAAGTTGTACCAAGCGCTAGCAACGCAGAGGTCAATCTGTTGAAATCCAGGGCTTGGCCCATCGGCAGGATGGAGAAATTAGGTGTGGCACCAAAGAGCTTGATCCCATGGATAGCAACAGGGTTGGAGCTTCTGTACCTCGGGTGTCCCATTCCTGGGTAAGCGATGCTACATGAACTTTGGCTCAACCTTTAAGATGACCTTAAAAAAGCGGCTTAGAAGTGGCAATGGATCAACTTTTTATTGGGCAGGGCCATTGTCATGAGCACTTTTATTCCTTCCAGACTATGGTACATTACCAGATTTATTCCACCGCTGGCATCTTCCATTAGAAGAATACAGAGTTAAATCATCCAGATCATTTAACGAGGGTGTGCATCAAAAACCAGTTTCTATAACTTGTGTCAGGAGGTGAAGAAAGGGGACATCAGTCTAATTAACTTTGGGAGTATGATCAAAGCACTTCAGCTGCCGTGAACCACACAGGTCGCTTGGGAGGTAAAATTCATTGGTTGGGATCCAATATTGGAGGACTAACTCTCTAAGACTTGCAAGGACAGTTTGAACAAGTATCTTAGTGTTAGCTGGGGCATCAATCAAGGTGCCATTCCAAGTGTGGGGAACCTACCAGGCTACTGAAAGAATTACTTTAGAGCTTGAGCGGGCAGCAAGGGTAGATTAGAGGGTGAAGAGTGGACCATTGAAAGGATCTGAGCAATTCCCCTTTGGGGAGGAGCTTGGGGACTGGAGATGGAACCTCGACTATGTAAGGCCTTTAAGCACTTTATTGTGGAAGTTCACTGGGGGACCTCCTTGATGACGATGGCTGAAGAGTGCTTAGGGTTGAAGCAGCTAATATTTTTGCAAGTTCCTCCAAGGTTCTGATAAGGAAGGCATGGGATGTTGTGGAAGCAACTGAACTGCCTTCTTGCTGGAGGGAAGCAATCCTTCTCTGGATGTATTAGAGACTGGGGAAGCCTGTTCCAAAGATAATGGAGGGCAAGATTGGCAAGTGTTTCCAAGAGGATGAGAAGGCTGGAGATACCCCATATGGGAAAGCCACTTCGTCCTTCAGGACTGGCTCAAGGTGGGGGAGGTAGTGGTGTCTGCCTCTCAGATTTCACAGCCGCCAGGTTCTGGAAGCTATAAGACAGAGAGCTTTGCTCAAAGTACTAGTCCTGGATCACTTGCAAAATGTGACCTGGCCTGTTGGACCTGTGGGGGAGGAGGGTTAAAAATGCTAGTATATACCTGTTCAGAACTTTCTCTTCCAACTCCGCAGTAACATCTTGGTCACTGGGGCGACTCTGTGTAAGTGAAGTAAGCATAAGGAGGATAACCTTCTGTATTCCTGTAAGATGTGCAGAGAGGAGGAGATGGCAAAGAACATCTTCACAGAGTGTCCGGCAGTGGATGCTGTGTATAGTAGTGTTCTCCTATGGTATTGAGCGTACCAACCAGGGTGTAAGTTACCTCTGTTCTTTTCGCATGGCCAGAGATCCTGACTGCATATGCCCCTCCAAGTCTGCTTGAAGACAAGGAGGGGTTCAGGGTCTGGTGCACGATATGAGGGAGGTGATGTATGGTCTATGGCTTGCCAGAAACCAGCGTTGCTTCTCTTCAGAAGGAATCCAGACAATTAAGATTCCTGGCCATAGTTAAGAGACGGCTAGAAATAGCTGTTGAAAGCTATGGCAATCCTCTTTCCTCAAGTAAGTCCAACTTGAGGGTCAGCTGGTCTCATTCCTCGCAGTAAGGAATGGGAGGCATATTTATGAACTAGCTGGGTAGCCTTTGCTACCTGGTATACCAAACAGTGAGGAATATGTCAGTTTTGGGGTGATGTGAGCCACCCCACAAGCAGTTGGGCCCACATAAGTGGTGCTTAGATTTGCGCAGCCCCAGTGAGGCGGGGGCAGTACTGCAGGTTTCATCCCGCAAAGTTTCCTGCACTGGGTGCCCTAATGGGCACACAAAAACTCAAAAAATTATACCCCCTCAATCTCGTAACTGATTTGGTTACTGGCTTCAGCATTTTGATCTGCTTAACCTTTATATTATTTACCTCTATTTTGTCCCTGCACTGGATATAAAATGTTTGGTACAATTATCCATTTTTATTGGGTTGTACGGTGGAACCTCAAGTGCAATTGATTGATTGCAACTACAAAGGAAATCCACTGAACCATATTGATTTGCTCAATTAGACTAGTTTAGACTGTTAGTTTGATAGTCTAAAACATTTGAGTTCTTCTTAGTATACTTGGATGCTCACATAGGACGCTAGAGTAATGGGCATGACTGGTAAATTTTATTTTATGAGGAACTTTTTTCCTAAGTTGCAGGAGAAGAACCTAGCATGAAGAGTGCTTAGGAAAGTGAACCGTCAAGCTTTTAACAGTACCCAGTACTTCATTGTACTTGTGTTTATTTAATAAAAACCTCTTTACCAAGCCTGCTTTTCTTACAATTTTACTAAGGATATAATTCTTATACAGTACCTTATTATTTTGAGTATAATAACCTGTTACTTTAAAATCTGACGCCTAAGCACCAATTTCAACAAGTAGCCTAGTCCCAATTGATTATAAATAGATTTTGGCCATACTTGACATTTTCCTACCCAAATTATGGAATCCATGGGCACTTTCACTGAGGGCTAATCTTAATCTAAGCATTTCAGCAGGACACCAACTTATAATGGGACTGAAATAACTTGAAAGTTCCTCAAGGGTGGTGAAAATTAGATATTAAGATTCTCAAAATTCTAAAGTTATTAATTTTATTAGTTAAACATGATTAAATATCAATTAAACTAATTTCAATGTGCTTAAACGTTCATATGTTAAGTTTTGATGTAGTTCCTCATTTAATAAGTTGTACAATTTTAGCTATTTTTGAATTTAGTCATTTCCAGAGTATCAGACTGTATTGCTGATGGGCATTTGAGTATTTATCTATTTATAGGAATTGATGCCAATTAAATTATTAAAATCTTATATTATGTATTTATAAAGATTATTAAGAGGGCGTTCAAGTATCCTAACTAAGTAAGTTATTGATTATAATGAATTTTATAATTTGTTTGTTGAGGTTGTAGCCTAACACATGTTACATTTCATTTTTTCTCCTAGATTAGTAAACCCCAATGTAAGGTGAACAAGAAAACACATTACTTCTATCACTGTGACAATTATATATTCAGGTGATGAATTGCTTTATCACCTATAAAAACCCCACCTCTCATTTTTTAAATAACTATCTACATTTTAGCTACTTTGATTTTGTTTTAAGAGTTCTAACAATGCTTGAGCTTTATAGTGGGCGAAAAAGTCTAAGGGGTTTAGGCACCCCTGGGTGGTTCCATCTAAAGAGAGTTTGGCGCTACCAATCTAATACTTGGAGCTGCAAGGAAACCCCAAGTAGACTTACATGATCAATTAACTGACAATGAGAGACTGTAAAATTTTTGGGTTTACTGCACATGACTGAGGTGTGCGTTTATATTGTTGATAAAAATATAATGGGTAAGTAGATAATTTATGAAGACAATTATCATAGTTGAGTTCTTTACAACATATATGAATAAGTTTTAATTTTAAACAGATGCTGAAGCTCTTTATTTTTGTAACTTATAGCACTTCTATACACATAGAAACCATTTTATTCCACTCTTTTACTGAAGTACTTGAGAACCACTTGAGCAAGAAAAAACCATTTCTTTGGTTCCAATTACAAGAGTTGGCAAAAAAACAAACAGATAAGAGAAACCCATATCTTCCACTCTAATCATAAGAGCACAATAAAACTGTCTAACTATATAAATGTTTGTACAAAGTGATTTTGTTATAGTTAACTAAATAAAGGAACTTATATAGGAAATTTGGCGCCCAATTTCTTCTGTTGGCGCTCCAATGGAATGGCACTCATCGTTGATAAAAAGCCCTTAGGAGCCATCTGCAATGATGATTAATTCATCCGCCTAACCAGATTCCGCCCTAACTGGGTCATGACCCCTTTTTGGCTTAGATAGCTAAATTTTTGTCCCAACGCCATTATCCAACCCCAGTAGATTAACCTTATTAAGCTAGCAACCTGGTTATGTAATGGACCATTTAATAATCAATAGCAGGTCATGTTGTCTTTTAGGCTGATATGAAAGTTGTTGCAAATCAAAGCGTTGTCAATGCTTCAGCAATTGCCAATAAACCCTTATTGATTAGCAATAAACCCTAGTCAATCCCTGAAAAATATTTAGTTATTGATTAAAATTAATAATCAAAACGCTTGTAAACAATGTTGGGGATCATCCCTATTGTACTATAATTGTTTGACTTAATTAAATCTATCATATTTGTTAATATCCTACTGAGAATTAAATCAATTAAGAGTTACCAAAATAGTGATAACTCCTACATCTGTTACGGGATTTCTTATAATAAATCGCCCCCCAGTGGATAAAACGGATATTTACATTATAATATATATTAAATTGTATAAAGTGGGCATTCCAAAATCCCATCAGAGATTAAATGAGATAACCCCAACGGACTAGGATTTTTGAGGATAGAGCCAGCCGCCCAAATCAGTGTAGGGCTCTGTGTCTATTTTTATATTTAAATAACCAAGGGTAAATTGTTGGCAATGGGAGTTGGGGAGTTGCTGCCACGAACTTGTAGTAAAAGGTAGCCAATAAAGACAAAAGAGCAAGGGGCAGCAGTCTTAATCCTATTGACCTTGCACACAAGCAAAGTACTAAATGTGTGGAATTTCAAGATTTTCAACAAGTTTTTATATGGCAAGATGTTTTCTCTGTTCTTTTTTTCTAATTTTAAACCTGTTGCTGTGCCTGGGATTATCCTTCTCAACCATGGCGAGATCTAAGTACTTTTGCATTTTATATTTATATCTATTCAAAAAATGCAACATCAGAGCATTGCTTTTATTCATATAAAACTAGTTGATATGTAAAAGTTATTTATAATTTTTTCCTCTGGGGAACTGAACTTTAGTTTAACATTTTTCAGTCATTTAATACCTGGTACTTCATGAAAGCCTCTCAAGTCTAATAGAGAATAAAAAAGAGAACTGTTATTGAAAGGTACAGTGTTTTTTGATAAGGGTGACTTTAATTAGGCTGTGAACATAATGTACTACATCATAGATATAAAGATAATCCTCTGATAATTCGTTCAATCCTATTAGGTCCTCAAGGTGGAGGATGAAGTCATTGACAAGAAAAAAAACTAACTGGTACAACAGGGGACGTTAGTTCCCTCAAAAATTCCTTAGGATTCTTAAAGCTGATTATAAAAAATAAAGACAGTTCTGATCACTTGGCAATTAATTTATAGGAAGCTAACCAGTATTACCAATAAGGACACTTATCCTTTACCTTGAATTGATGATGAACTAGACTGCTTAAGCGGTGCACAAAACTTTAGAGCCATGGGTTGAATTTATGTCAGTTGGCAGATTGAGCTTCCCAAGGGCTATCAAGAGAAGTGCGCTATACTTACTGCCCAGGGCTCTATCAATCCATCAAGATGAAGCAAGGACTGTGAAATGCCCCCATGACCTTTTAATGGGCTATGGACATTATAAGGGACTGTTTTAAGATCTCCTTATTCTTAGTTTATTTTGCAATTTTAACCGTTTTTTAGAACGTTTAGCAACCTTTTGCCTTATTTAAAGAAGTTTCCAGCTCACTTGCCAATGCTGATTATAAATTAAGCTGTAAAAGTATAACATCTTTCATGAGAAACTGGATTCTGGAGATTTTCATTGGTAACATAGTGTTAAAGACCAAAATGGCAAGACTGAGGCCAATAAAAAATGATCAGGCTAAGTAGCAAGCATGAAATCCAGGTGTTCTTGGGTCAGACAGCTACTATTGACAGTTTTTGGAGAACTTTAGCAAAATAGGTAAACCCTTATAAAATTTCCTTAAAACATGATACAATTTTAGTGGATGGCAAACTGCCAAATGGCCTTAAAAAATTATGGCTTTGTCTATCAAAGCACCAATAATTATGTTCCCTATCTTGATAAACTATTTTGTGATAGATGCATCTTTCACTTCTGTAAAGGAAATGTTATCTTTATTTTATTATGATAAATTAGGAAACCCTGGGTCTTACTATAGACAGACAATGAATGTACACAAATGATATTATATCATTAGTGAGGAAAAGTGTCTAGCAATCTCAGTGTTTTAAACCAAAGCTGATTTTATGTCCACATAGTAATTTTTATAGTAGTAACTTACCACGCCTCTCTGAAGTTGTTACAGAATCTAAAGAAGCTGGAAGGGCTTCTGGCTCAATGGGCATTTAATTAAAATTTACAAAATGTAAACTCAACACTGTATTAGCATTAAACATCAAAACACCAAAGCTCTCTCCCATCTTCCCATCATGACCTTAGAGGCTAATCAGCAGATGACTTGTTTGGCACTATGAAAGCTCAGCAATATGGTAATGAACCTGATGAATTTTAAAGCGTGTTGGAAAAGATGAGGAGGAGTATTTTGTTCTAAATGGGAAACTTTACAAAGTTATGGACAAAAAACATTTGTTTCCAAGACACCGAGTTGAATGACTTTATTATCAAAGTCATAAGGAGAAGGGGAATGGACAATGAAAAAACGCTTAACCAACTAAGATTGCATTACTATTGGGGATTGATGCCTTAGAATATACACAAGACTCTCAGCCGCTGCAAAGAATGTCAAACTGAAGAGCCATACCAGAAGCCAAATCTTATCAATTGCTAAAACTTAATTTATATATAAAACCATCTCGATTAACTTTGTAGCACATTACCAATAGTTGTGGGATATTTAAATATATAATTGTGGCCATCAAATACCTTACTAAATGGGTGGAGGTTAAAGCAGTTAAAAACCTTAGCGCTACAATATTAGCCAGTTTATCTTAGAAAACATAGTTCTTAAGCATGTCTGCCCCAAGTTTATTTTAACTGATAACCAGACTAAATTACATCTCAATTTATAGCTAAACTCAATTACTTAATGTGTGTATTAGGGGCAATGTCTGCGCCCTATCAACCTGAAACTAATGGTACTTTAGAATGAGCGAATGTTACTTTTTTGGTACTTTTTGTAAGTTGATTACTAAAAAAGCGTCAAGTTAAAATTATTTCATGCCTTCTGTCATTTTTGCATATAATATTGCTTATCACTCAGCCATGGGGCACTAATCATTCAAGTATTATATGGGAAGCATCTTGCGCTACCCATGATCTTATACTCGCTTTAATGGAGAAATTATGAGCCCAACTGATACTTTGAAAAGCTTTTGCAAAATTAATTCAGCTACAAACCAAAGAATAATCCAAGGCGTCAGCTTGGAAAGCAAAGTCTAGTAAGCATAATGTGAGGTTTGTCAGACACTACCTACCTTTAGTGTAGGGGTTTAATCAAGTAAATGATATCCATGGATTTGTATAGACTAGAAAAGTAGAGAACATTTGGAAAGGATACTTTGAGATCAAAGAGAAGACATCCACTGATGCAAACTTTGAAAACTCCACTAAGTGATACCTTGTTGATTGTGTACATGCTAAGTTCCTAGCTAACTACTAACAGTGTCCTGGAATTTATGGCCGTGGTTTTAATAGAACATCTAACCCCAAAAGAAATTTATAGTTCCCTGATGTTTGATTAGGTGAGGGGAATATTGTAAGTTTTTTATACAATCATTTAATACAATAATTATTTATTTAATTTTTAACTAATATGTAAGTAAAGGGTAAAATTATAATGCTATGCCAATGGTAAGCAATAGTATCTGGTTACTATGGACCATCTAGTACTAAAAAAAGTATCTGGTTGCTATGGTTTATCTTGCCCTGAGGCCCCAGCCTTTAATTAGTAAATCAAAATTATATCAAATAACTATAAGCAGTACTGGCGACGCCTTTTATATGTGAAAATTACAAATGCTGATTATATTCTTAATCCCACATATGCAATTTAATTCACTAATATCCTGATTACCTTGCCCATGTGCATGGTTTGTGTATCACATATTATCTATTATCTACTATTATGACACTTAAATGCAAACTTGTTTTAACTATTATTTGATTTCTCAGCCTTTTTAACAGAGTCTTGGTTCTGATAAACTGACTTCTATTATTATGAAAACTATATAGTCATGACTTAGCAGCCTTGTTTTTTGATTATGTGATTGACTAAAATCTATCAGTGCTATTCCCTTGGCAAATAATTGTATTAATGGGAACAAGTGATTACATGAATATCATAAGGAAAATATCTTTATGAGAGGGATCTTTTTTTATTAGCTGTTGAAAAAACCCAAAACTGGTGTCAGGATTCCAGAACCAACCTTAATTTTAATCCTCTCTAATGGCTGTATTTAAACTTGATTAAAAATTCTATTAATAGCGTTGTCAGAGACCATCATTGAATTAAGGAATCAAATTACATTGTTGACTCAGTAACCTTGAAGAGCAAATTAGAAACAGACCTTGGCTCAAATGAGCTTGTTAACAATCCCCAAATACTAGCATTTGGTTCCTCTAGTTATTGTTCTAATGCAGTAAGCTAAAACTCTCTTTTATCATATCTTAATAAACTCTATCATAATAGTGAAGTAAAAGCATTCGTCAACTAAGTAAGTTTTTTCTTATTTGTGTAATTAAAAATTATACAAATAATAACCTCACGCTAAGGTATTTGGAAGACCTGAAGTAATTTAAGGATGGTTAGAGTAATCCACCACGCGCTTAAAAAAACTGGTGCTTTCTACAAGGACCTTGCTATGTCTCTGGCGAACTTTGACAACACTTGCAATTGCTGCCAGGTAACTTATAAGCCATACCTGAGCTATATACTCATCTTGGACAAAGGTATTTTTTCAAAAATAAGTCTCACCTTTATCAAGTGTCTCCTGCCAAATGGAAACAATCTATTTACTTTTCTCTGAAAGTGCAAAAACTTATAAGGATGTTGTACTCACTACAATTTAGTTATGGGCTCCTTAATGACATGAACAAGTCAATATTTGAAGAAACCTTAAATTGAATGGGCTTGTCAACGCTGCTTTTTGATAAGCAGTTTATTCTAATAGGTGACTGTGTTGACCACACTGCTTAGGAGCTCAGCCTAATTGAAGATAAGAGTTCTAGTGATGTTCATTTAGCTATGAAATATCCTTATAGTACTTGAGCAATGTTTAAAGCTGCTGAAGAGGACTATGGCCAGAGCTTGTTGCTGCTCCAGATTAAGAATTGTCCAATTATCCTAAGACTGAAGCAACTAGGATTAAACTATTTAAACTTGGGCTTATTGAAGAAAGTGAACTGGATGTTGCTACAAAAGCCCAACCTAAAAACCAAGTTATGACCTAATCTTTAGATGTCGGAGATCAAACAAAAAAACGGAGCTAGTTAAAAATAAAACCCCAGGCTGAATCAATGAAGCTTTTCAACCTAACAATTGATGTATCATCACGTGAAAGTAAGCAGGATAACAAAGATCTAAAATTTTAAGCTGCTCTAATCCCAGGATCAGAAAATCTGACCTATACTATCAATTCCCTCATTATTTTTAAAGCTAATTCACCCGCCTCAATACCTAAAACAAACAATTTAAACAATTTACATCTTGGCCTAAAACTGACCCCAGCCTGGGCTATCAGCTAATGTTTTTTTACAAAAACTGAGCCGCCCAAGTTTGTCCTTAAAAGTAAATCAGAAAAAAGAAGAGCTCAACGCTTATTCTAGGCTAAGCTCCTCCAATATTAACTTGCTTTATAAGATTAGGAAGGCTTTTGAGCTGAACAGCTACCTGAATGACTATGCTAAATTGCATATCTGGGTCAACAATAGCATTTAACTTCATAATCCTGATACTTGGGCATCATTGTTTTCACTTATTATCCATAACTAATGAAACTTTTTTTCTAGGGAATGTTCCATTAAGTCAGCGGACCTTTATGGCCTTTTTAGCCTCAATAAAGCGCATTACATCACTTTGATGTACAGGCTCTATCTTTTATCAGGCGTCACAGCCTATCAAGGAATACAAGGCTAGGTACTATGGTGAAACAAGTTCATCCCCTATTTTTACAGCCCTTCACACCCCTATTCCAAAATCTAGAAGGAGGCGTTTTTAATATTACAGCCTAGCCTGAAAGTTAGATCCTATTATGGTTGGAATTAAACTTGATTTAAATATTCTATTGATAGAATTTTCAGGAATCATCCCTAAAATAAGAGATAAAATCAAACTGACGCCTCAGATAAGCTGAAGTGTGAATTAGGTATATATCTTGGCTTGGATAAGCTTGGTAAATTTCCTAACATACTGGCACTCAATTTCACTAGATATTGTTCTGTTACAATAAACTATATCTCTTTTCTTACCATATTTTGGGTACTTCTATCATACTAGTGAAATAAAATACTCATCAACAAAAGTAGTTTTTCCTTAGTTTTATATCTCTAAAATTTATATAGGTAATAAACTTATGCCTGGGTCTTTAAAAGACCTAAAATACTATTAAAAAAGGTTGAAGTAATCCCCCACGTCCTATCAACTGGGAGAAGCCTAGCCATTGCAAAAGCATCAAGCCACTCTTAGTAAGTAACACTATGTTGTGCTTATCTTTTTAAGTTTTAAATAAAGTTAATTGCGACTAATGATGTTTTTAATTGTATGTTTCCCAAGGTCACTGTCTTAGTACAAAACATTGTTTTAGTGTTAGTTAACCTGCACACCTGTAATCCAAAACTATGAGCTATTTTCAACAAGGAAAAGACTAGGATTTCACTAAGAGTACCAAATAATTAGGATATTCTTATTGATAAAGCACCGCCATCTAGGGTTATAGGATACTATTCTTACCTAGGTCATTAAAGATATAACTAAATATTAATGATTGAATTAAAAGCTTCTATTTATGAAGCAATTGTTGCTTCTTGCACTAAATTAACGACTATCTGTGGCTAATCTTATTAATATTTTTATAATTGTAATTGCTATCTATATATAACTTAACAAATGCAACTCAATGCATTAAAGTTATAAATTTAAAAAAGAAAAATGCTTAATTATATTGACAATCTTGATAACCAACGCTTCTTTTCTGGACAGCTTTAGTTATTGATAGAAGATAATATTAACTTTTTATAGTCATAGAAATTTATCAAAATTTTTCTTTTCAATCACATAATAGAGTTCTGGACTGAGATAATTCAAAATCTTATTCTTGTTTGTAATACTACCTAATTGTCCAGTTCTATGATGACATGCTTGCCAATTATACAAAACTTAAACGCTACTTTCCCAGTATGTTCTTTACAGTACATTCTGTCTTTAATACTTAACCAGATTTGATACCCATCATCTCTAAAAAATAATTTTTAGGAACCTTTAAGGATGTTGTCAGGATGTAGGAAATAAGGCAAGCCATTTCAGGAAGGAATTTCAGCTACTGAAAAAACAAATGTAAGTATATTAATAACTAGCGATTAAGGGAAGAAGCGTCCTTAATGCCTATGATAGTCTTTAGAATATCTAACTACTAATCAGATAATGAAAATTCCATGTATAGTAGAAATCACATTATATTAAGATTGACGAATAACAATAGTCTTGAGGTTTGTTTCATTGGGTAAGATTAAGATAATCAATCCAGAAGTCATAGGTTTTGAAAAATATGGTCCCAGGTTGTACTTTGTTTTCATCTTAGAGTCAGTCTCAAGATCAATCATCGGGCAATGTTGTGTACCAAAGTCTGATAACGCCAATTGATCTTACCATGGGGGGGTAAAAGGTCTTAATACTTCTGTTTGCCTAATAACAACTATACCTCATGTAACATTGATAATCAGGTGTTCTTACCCATCTTATGATTGTCTCTGTAAGGGACAGACCTATTGGAATATAAATTTTTACTTTACCCCTGGTAAAAGGTGGTATATAGGAAAATTTTTCACTGGTTGGATGTTTTGAAGTTAGATTATGCTTTTGTTCACTCATTTGGTATCTTAAGTGGTAGTGTCTATTAAATGTGGTATGTTTAGTCTTAAAGGTGGTTCATTTGTTAACAGGTATCTTAATTTTGGCATCAAAGAATTCTAGAGAAACATCATATAGAATAATTTCCCTGGAAGGATGTTAATAGTTTATTCCATACAAAGCTGGAAAGTAAAACACCTTAATAGTTCAATTATGGCATATTTGGTAAACAAAAAAAGCACTGGCTAAAAATCGTGGCCAATGTAGAGGATTGGCATTGCCATTTTCAGAGAGTATACATCAAAATGGTATTACTTGCTCAACCATTCTGTAAATGCTGGGTAATAGGGAGCTTTAAATATAAGAGTGAATCCCATAGTTCAGTCAAATCTTGAACCATAGTTGACTAAAAATTTGTCTATTATCAGAAAATATTGTGGACAGCCATGCAGGGGTATAATTTTATTATATAGGTTTGCGGCAGTGGCCTTTGCTGAAGCTGAAAAGAATGAGTATCCTCTATCCACTTAGTGAGGTGATCATTAGTCAATAAATATGAAATGATGTCCATTTGAGCTCTTGGAAAGTGATCCAAGAACATCAATGCTGGTTTATGAAAAAAGTTTGATGGGGATCCACTTGATGTTGTAGAAGGGGAGGTTGACCATTATGAATATTACATACTAAGCAGAATAACTAAGGAAATATTTAAACAGAAACATTCCTTTCCAATAGCATTAATTTTAGTTACTGATAGGTTTTGAATCCTATATGGTCTACTTGCAAGCGCCTTTCTAGTATAGTATCAGTTTAATCAGAGGGGTGGACATATGATGAACAGGATGTTGTAACTTATTGAGAGGTGCCCATTTCTAAATGGGTTATAATCATATCTTCTTTAACCCCTCCTGTACAGAGAGTTTCGTCTTTCCACAGCTCAGGTTAGCCAATACGCCCTTAAAACATTAAAATTTAGTTGAGGCATGTCAACCAGGGGACAGAAATTACAAAATAAAAGCAATGAAGCCCAAAAGAAGGGGCGACAAAACAAAAGAAAATAAAACTCAAATGAGGCAGGGAACTGAGTACCAAATGTTCACCATGGCAGAGGGGGAGGGAGGGCCAGGTGGCTCTTCTTAAGTTGAAGTTTTATAAGGAAGATGCACTTTGGTTGAATAAGCTGACAAAAGCAGAGAATAAGGGCGTTGGGGCATCAGCGTGGTGGGGTTGGAGGAGTGTGACATAACGGTTACTTACCTCATGATCAGCTTGGAAGAAAGCCCTAACTAGCTCTGCAACTTGATGTTCAGCTTGAAGGTGGGCATCTGGGAGTTGGGCCAGGCGGGAAATATTTTGTAGGATAATTTAAGAGGTTGGGTTGAATGCTGCTAGTTTTGCAACATACATGACAGCGTCATTGGCATAATTGTCCAATTTGGTATTTTTCTCCCGTGCTACTTCAGGGAAATTAGGGGGGAGTTGAAGGTGCCCAACCCTTCATTGAATTGATCAGCTGATAGTGCCAATGCTTTGCAGAGGTGGTGGCAATGGGCTGAGGCCACCGCTGCTAAGGAAAGCTGGTGGTCACTTTAGAAGAGGATGGCATTGGGTTTTGGAGCATATAGTCTGGGTGAGAGGGTTTTGTCAAAAGCAGAGTTATAAAATTCAGCTCAATAATATTCATCTGTCCTTTCTTCACCAGATTCATCATCCTATTTTGTGATGGTTTGCCTTATTCATCAACTTCATCTAATAGGTCCCAAGGATTTTGGTTCACAAGAATAGTGGATGTAGAATTTGGGTGGATGGTAGTTTTTAAATTAGTTTTTAGGTGCAAATGGTGGTCCAAGCCCTACTTTGATTATCCAGGTTGAGCCAGGGCGTTGAGTGTGGGTGGAGGTTTTGGTGGGTGCTTTTCCACGATGGCTCAATGTGTGATAATGTTGGGTGTGAGGGGCAACAAAACGCACCATTCAGATGTCACTGAAACAGGTTCAGAAATTGAAACAGGTGAATCGGCATGGGGAAAAACTTTTTAGAGTGATAAAAATTAAAACAAATGGGACAAATCCGTTAACTGCTATCAACATAAGCCAAAAAAAGCTCCAGTGCCACAGCGGTGTGAGCATGTAATGGATTTGCTGTGAAATGGCTGAGTGATTTGGGATGATTGTGGCAAAGGCACAATGGGCACCCAGGTGCTCTGCACCAGAAGAAACGGTGAAGACTAGGTTGGGCTGAGTGCCTTAAGCCAAAAGCACTGACATCCAATCGTCATACAAAATTTAGGGTGGAAGATGCAAAGGGAGGTTGGCAAATGACACCACCAGTGTGGTGTCATCAGGGAGATTTGTTCAGGCAGTGGGGACAGGGGTATTTTTATAGATTAAAGGAGTCAACGCTGCCGCTGCAGCGACCCTCCTCTTTTGGAATTCTATGTCAAAATAGCTCTTAAAAGAGCGGAAATTGATAAAAAGCCAGCCAGCGCAAAGGCAGAAATTGTGAGTTTATTGCTTTGTCAGTGTATGGGAATAAACACCCATAGTTGAAATGAAGGCAAAATAAGATAGTGGATCTAGGTAGGGCGATAGAATATTGGTGTGTCAGTTGGGTATGCGCAAGGTGAAGTGCTAAGTCACATGGAGGGACAAATTGGCCAGTAGAGTTTGGCAGACTATTCAAGCCCGTCCAAATGCGTTTCCCTGCAGGGCGGAAAACGCTGGGAGGTGGATCACCGCTGCCCCACACTGGAGCAGCAGGCGGTGGATCTGAGCACATAAATTGGAAATTGGATGTGTCTAGACATTAGTAGATAATTTAACTTTTTGTAAAATTTGCTCAAAAGTGAAATCAAGTGGAAAACCCAATACGTCCATAGAGACATTATTCTTCAAGCTCAGTTAACATCAAGATAGGTAGCTGTTTATATTTAACCAGATTGTTATTTAGTATATTAAATTTTAGTCTAAAAATATAGTTAGTTGTGCAAAGTTGCCAGTTTAGTTTGCTAATTTTTGATGATTTTAGGCTTACTAGTGGGAAGCTTCAATTTAAGCTTCTATGTCAATTGATCAATCATCTAACTATGGTATTTTATGCTTAAATATATATAAATATTGGGCATAATTATTAGATTTAGATTTATTCGAGGTATGCTGACCAGGGGACAGACAGTACCAATCACAACACTCAAAACGGCAAAACAAACTACTAACCAGGTGGGAAGCAGAAACTGCTTAACCCACCATGGCAGAGGGTGAGGAGGGGTCGGGGGGTTGGTTTTCAGAAAGACCCACCTCGATCAAGGGGTGTTGGTTACAGTACCGGATCAGAGCAGAGAGCCAGGGCGTTGGGGCATCTGCATAGTGGGGGCTGAGGTCAGCGTAGTAGGAGTTTTCCACTTCTGCATCAAGATAATGATGGGAAAGTGTTTCAACAAAAGCTGCGAGGAGAACTTCAGCTTCTTTGCGGGCTTCAGGAAGTTGGGTGAAAAGGGAGATACTGTGGCGGGTGATTTTGGCTGAGGGGTTGAATGAAGCAAGCGTTGCGACATTCATAACAGCGATTTCAGCATCATCAAATAGTTTTGAGATGTCACTGCAGGGAGATTTAGGGAAGTCGGGGGGGAAGAAGATGGTGGGCAGGCCATGCTGGAGCTGAGCCACTGACTGGGCCACCGCGGTGCGTAGTTTTGGGCAATGAGGAGAGGCCACCGCAGCTAAGGCGAGCTGGTGGTCACTTTGGAAGGGGGCTGTATTGGGTAGAGGAGCGAAATGGCGAGGGGTAATATTGGGCATAATTATTAATAGCTTTAAAAATAAAACTTGCTGCGGAATTTCTGCAATTTAGGACGTTCTATGGAACTTCTTACTAATAGCATTTTAATACTATAATTTGATGAAAAATAAAGCTATTCTTTGGCAACCAATATCAATAATTTTTACTAGGTGGATATAAAAATGCCATGAGTTGCCAATATATATGCAAATAAGTACACATAAAAATAATTTTATTTATTGTGACTAGTTTTCTAGTATCCATTTATTTTATTGTTAAGTTTTAGCTGAATAATATCTGGCTCAGATTCTACTTCCTGTCTTCAAACTAGAAGCATTTGTAATGTCTAAATAAATCTTTTACAAACCTGTGTAGCTGCAACAAATCTTTTTAAAGTTGTACTCACTTTAAGGGGACTATAAGATAAATTTGCTTAAATTAAAGATATAACAGTATAAGTGAATGATCATCTAGAAAATGGAGTAATGGAAAATTTAGGACAGATGAGTGCAAGGACCCAAAAATGAAAAATAGAAATATATTGAAGTAAAAGAAACTGCTATCATGATTTATGAGAATCTAGGGAGAGAATACAAAAGAGAAGTGAAGTTTTGAGTTAGTAACTGAAGAAAGAATTTCAGTTGCTGCCCATCAATGCTAATGATAGGGCCTGCAGTCTCTTTTATTTCTAGAAAATCAGGATGAAAGAAGAGAGCAGTTCAAGAATTTTCTTATCCTATAACCTCCCACTATAGCAGGGATATTGTCATGGATCCTGCTTATTAAAGTAAGACTGGGCTTCCAATCTGGGTGTGTAACAACTCATTACAAAAACTCAGGATTCTAGTGGCATAGCAGCCCTAATGACTTGGAGGAAGGACGCCTTATGGCACTAGTGAGGGTAGTAAAAGTTAAATAAAGTAATAAAGGCCACATAGCAAACAAGATGGCTGTAATGGGGTCAACCGTGGGTCTTGCTGGTGCAACCCCAGGGAGGGAGAGGCAGGGAGAATGAACATATTTTACTGAGTTTACAGTTGCTGGCCTTTTAGTTTCACTCCCAAGATTCTCAGGTTCAGCTTCATACAAATAAAAAACCTTAAGATCATTGATATTTTCAGTTTCGCAGAAAATGCTTACCAGGTTCACAAATCAAATATAATTGGCTTAATTTGAATATTAGATAACCTTGAGCAACATCTGAGATTGTTGAGGTGTTTTGCACTGTCACGCGGAGTAATAATGTAATCAAATGGCAGATCAAATTAGCAAATACCCAGTATAGATTGGCCAAGGAGTTATGCCCAGATAATCTGGTATTGGGCTTCACCTCTCAGTTGTGAGGATGAACATTCCTCACCCACAAATAACAAGTTGAGATTGGTGGCAATGGAGGCCTCATTTTTCCTGGATTGCGCTGAACCAATGGTGGGTTGGTGAAGCAAAATATTTAGAATACAATGGAATTTTGAAAAGTGGTGGCGAAACTGTGGGTTGACCAGGTTGCACTGAACCATTGACAAGTCGGTAGTCTGGATTTGAAAGATCAGGAAGCCCTTTCAGTGCAGAATATTAGTGAATCACATTGGGAGCGTAGCTTTTTAAAGATTAATCAGAGTCTAATGAGCCACTGGATCAATTGAATGAAGTTCCCACCAATTATCATTAGTTCCAGAATGAAGATCTTGGCATGATTAGCTAAGTTAAAGAGTGGATATTGGTAAGCAAGGTGGAGTCCACAGATTAGATTTTTGAATAATTAAAACTTTATTTAAGCTTAATAAAAAATTAAGAGACAATTGCCTTAAGAAGGACAGTTGTTTTTTAATGGGTGGCAGGGAAAAAAATAAGGGGATGGCTTGAATGGTGTGGCTGATGTGTTCATGGAAGAGCAGCCTTGACTTAAGGGATTGCAAGCTAGCTTACATAGAAAGGTTGTAGAAGCTCTAGCAATGTGATTCCCTGATCACTGGTGGAGGTACTCTCATTTTCAAAACTTTAATGGATTTGCTCAGATCAGAGGGCTGGCGGAATTGGATTTAATGGATTAAATTTTTATCAATAATTTAAAGTAAAATTTAGATTTTTTGAGAGCAAATGCTCAACTTGGATTGGTGCTCCAGAGCTCTGAATCTTGTGTTTTGGGACCCAAACCAGTTGTTCTGAATTGAGCACAAATACAAGAGTTTTTGCGTCAAATTTTCCAATCTCTGATGGAATAGGTGATGGAAGGGTTAAGGCCAAGTGATGATGTGGTACTGCCGGTGGTATCTGGACTGGATTACCTCCCTACAAACTCCCTTGATCTTATTAACAAGGGAATAAGCAGAATAGGGGGTACAGTAGGGGGATTTTTTGGGGCTAAAGAAATTACCCAACGTTCATCAATAACATGGACTAAGACCCCAGATTAACCAAGGGCTCCATAAATGCGTTAGGTCCCTTCTTTTTTTGTAAGGGAACTTGCCACAGTAAACCCAAGAAGTTAGGTTTCCAGGCTTACAGATTTTTCGCAATGCAGGATAGCTTTAGTAAAATCTTGTAACATACATACAACCAACCACTTAAAATTCAAGACCATAGAATCCAGACAGCATGCAATCATTTCTAATTTGGTTTTGTAAGCTCAAGAAAATGGTATCCATTTTTTCAATATAATTACCCAACTTTTTTTAGTACTAGTGGCGCCCAACCCAAAATGGGGAGTCACCACGCATTTTTATTCACGAATGAGCCAAACAAAGGGATTATCATAAATTAAAAAAAATCCTAATATAGCCCCAGGTTATAAGCCTAGGAAGCCATATTAGATGGTGAGGAGGCTTTTGAGGAAACTTTTGTCCGGTGCCCACTTTATCTGACAGACCATGGTGGACAGCATTGGGGTGGGAGCATCAGTGATATGAGGCATAAGGAGGTATAGTTGGGGGTTTTCTTCAATAATGAGGCCAGCAGTGTCCATCGCCTCAACATATTGAGCAAGTTGATGCTCAGCAAAAATGATGAGAGCGGAACACAAGTAAATGACTTGATGCGCTGGTGGGTTTCAGGATAATTGGGGTCAAAAAGAGAAGCTTTTTCTACATCGATGCAAGTGTGGCTTGCACCAAAAGCAAGCTCCTCAACTTTGCACTTTTCATCTTCCTCAAAATCATGAGGAAAATTGGGGATAGGAATACCCTCAACAAGGGGCTCCATTGCCCCATGGAGTTGCTGGCGGAGGAGGGTGTTAGCTAGGGCAGCTGCAGCTACAACTGCCATTGTGTTAATACATTCATAAATGGGAAACCCATTTTTTGGATGAAAACAGTGGGAACGTGATTTGGGAGGGTCATCAAAGATCTCCTCCAGAGTAAAATCCAATTCTATGTGGCACAGTCGTCCATCCTCCTCAATCCATTTGAGAGCCTCAGATTGGATTGGATTCAGCCAGCGCTGGGCCAGACACAGGAATTGGGTCTGTGGCTGGAGCTGATTGGCCCCATGCTGTCAACCATGGCAGCTCAGCTGAAACTGGTTCAGCCATCAACTCAGGATTCTGTGATCCAGTTGAATTTTCAAAATTTTTATTTTTTTAAATTTTGATTGGCTGCCGCTTTGGCTGCAGCACCAGAATTCCCCAACATTGGGGGTGGGAGGATCAAGCCCAATTTGAAAAATTGGGGTGAGGCAGCCTCCAGGGTGGCGCCTGAGCCCTGAGTGGTGGACACAGCAGAAGTGGCAACTGTGGGGTACTTGTGCTTCAAGTGGTCAAGCTTGAAGCACAAGGGGCAAATGGCACAGCTGTTTTTGATGCGCGCCCAGAATGGGTGATCAGGGATGAATCTGATCACAGTGTGGGGGAATTTCAACGTGAGAGTTGTTATGAAATGGGCAGATCATTGCAAAGGCGTGAGGCCCTGGCAACTGATCCACCCCATAAAGAACCACAAACTGCATCATGAGGTCAACACCGTAAATGGCCATACCCTCCATGAGCTCATAACAGAGGCATTTGGGGGAAAGGAAAGAGGGTAATCTGGTGAACTGGACCACCAAAGTGGCCTCATCTGGGAGCCAGGTGCAAACAGTGGGCAACGGAATTTTCTTATAAATTAATGGCTGCTTGGCTGCTGCCACTGCATTGGCTTCAGAGTAGAAGCTGAGGTCAAAGTATCCCTTAAAGAGGCAGAAGTCAATATAGCTGGCAGGTTTGAAAACTGCCGTGGCCATCTTGATGATGGCTGCACTTGCATATGGGAAGGGATTCCCATATTTGACCTAGAGGCTGAAACAAATTGCTCCATGGGAGCACCAAAGGGCTCTGGAGCACCGCCTGAGAGCTGGTGAGGCGGTGGGCCAAGTCCTGAGGGGGGACATAACGCCCGGTAACATTGGGAGGGCTAGCAGAACCAGCTTGGGCGCACTTTGGCGGTGGCTGAAAGATGCCAGATGGTGGCACACCACCACCCCAAGCTGAGGCACCAGGTGTCAATTGCATTGACATTGGTAAGTTTTGGCTTGATTGAGCAATTGTTTTTGAATTTTTTTAAAATCTGAATTTGGCTTCAATTTGGGTATCATGCAAAAGAAAGATTATAAATACCCAGCTTGATGGCAGCTTTTATTATATTTGTTATAATTAAAAAAATTTACAAATGTGCTATAAAATGATAACAAAATTTAAAAATTAATTGCTGGGGTAAACACTGAATTAATCGATATTTTCAAGGAACTATTAGAGCAAATTGGCTTCACACTTAATTGAAGACACTATATGAGCTTGTTTGTCAGAAATCTGAGGTGAATATTCATCAATTTTTCCAAAACAAAAGTGGCTGCCGTGCCACTGACTCCTGTGAAAATACTGATGAAATCATTAAAATACTCTTATGCAACACGGAGATTCTAAGGAAAGTATCCTGAAATTACAACTTAGTATTTTCAAGCCAAAAAATTAGAGTATGTCTGGGATTAGCAAATATATGAAAAATTAAAAAGGTTTGAAACCAAGATTTTAGACTCCATATCTATAAAGCAGGCAAAATACTTAGCACAGAGCTTCAATCCTATATAGTTTTTTTAGATTTTATCTGAGGTGGGCCAATCTGGGGATAATTCCGCACTGATGAAGGATGAAGGTGATTCAAATTGATGGTAAAAGAGGTTAAAACCCAGAAACCCTTTAGGCGCGGCGTATGATAGGCCAGAAACTCCATGGACCACCTTGCTATTTGCTATCTCAGTTTGGGGCATTGTTGCGCAATGCCAACACAGTCAAAATTATCCTCTACCCAAATTTTCATCTACCATACTTTGACTTGTGGAGGCAGTGGTAGAGGGTCCATATTCTACCACTGGGGTATCCTCCTCTTCAATTCTATAAAGTTATTATGCCAAAAAATGGTAAAAAGATAATTGAAATGCAAAACTAAGTCACTTTGTTAGTAAAGTATTAGAAAAATATAACGCCAATGCTAGTCAACTGAAAAAAGAGTTAGATAAAATATTAAAATCTAAATCTAAGGCATGATAATTGAATTGAAAGAAATGGGAGAAATAAAATTAAAAATAGTCTTTTAAAGATGGAAGGAATTACATGCTGTTGTCAAGATAAAGATTGAATACAAACTGAACAAATTTTATAGAAAAAGCTCCTCATCTGTTAATGGTCTCAATATTAATTTACTTATGAAGGCATAAAAAATGTGCATGCTAAAGTGGCCGCCTATTTAGAATGATGCTATCCATCCTCAAACAATACTGATTGGATAGAAAATACCAGCAACAAATCCCTCAAAGATGATAAAAATTTAGCCAACTCTAAAGTTATCAGTATTCCAAATAAATAAGGATCAAATTTTTTATACTTTTTTAAGATGACCATGGTAGGATGTGAAGATTCTATGAATGCTATTACTATGATAAATTTCTGGATATGGAAAGTCAAAATCTTGCCCTACCCAGCTTAGCTGCTGATGAATGAATTTATATGGAGGCAAAAAATGCCATTAGGTTAACTTTAGCAGCCCTGTTTTCAAATCCAACTAGATCAAGAATTTATTGACAAACAGTTCATAAAGAATGAAATGATGGGTACTTTTCAATAAATTTTCAAAGAAGCTTAGATACTCACTGGGGCAGGTGTGTTACAATTTTTGGTGCTCACATTTCAATAAAATCTGCACTTAGTCCATGTCAGATTATGATGGTTGATCCAAAAATAAACCCTTTGACAACTAATGGATCAGGCTGATTATATTCCCAAAACTCAAGCCAACACTCTAAATCTCAACTAAAAGCCAATTGCTATTATACAGATCAAGCCAAATATCTCAACGTCAATTAAATTAAATTATTCTATCAAAAGATTGGGCCAAATATCCTCGCACATTCAGGCCAATTATACATGCAACAAAACTTGACAATTGGTCCTGACTAATTGAGAACAATATCAACTATTCAATTTAAAAAATTGTTTGTGGATTAACCTGAAGTTAATGTCTAAAAATCCCATGGACAAATAGATGCAGTAAATCATAACCAATTTCATGCCCTAAAGCAAAATTTGTATATTGATACTCATAATTGGCATGATAGAACTTGTACATGGACCGCCTAAATGGGAGCACCTAGTGCTATTAAGAGAAGCCTGCCAACATCCTGATTAGGGGTGCGTCATTTGCTTAAATTTGATACCAAAAATTTCCCAGAATGCATACTTCATCAGCAGTATGACAAAACTCAAATTTGGATGATCCTAGGACAATTTTTCACAATTGTATTGTAATTTTTGTACCTGAAATCCTCCCTAATATGAGAGTACTTTGCCACCAATAGTACTAGCAATAGGTCATAGTTGTACCAGTTCAAGGGACAAACTGAGGTGGAAAATAATCTATGGAAATTGCATGCTCAATATGTGGCCAGGAGATACCCTAGAGTTATAAATACCGGCACCTGTCCTAATGAATAATCATCAAATAATATCATCTAAATAAAAGAATTTATTTTAAATCTCTTTTACCTGGTATTTAGGGTATTTTATTTAAGGAGTGTTTGAAAGCTTGAATTGCCTAATCCAAAGCTTGTACCTTTTCCTTCCTTGGTAGAAGTTCCTAAATACAAAGGGAAAATTGAGCCAAAATTGATCAGAAGAGTCAAAATTATATGAATACGCCTAGTGAGCTTCCAAATGATCAAAATGTACTAAGACACAGGCTAAATTGAGTGTCACTCAGCCAAACTTTAACCCAATTAAGCATGTAGGATCAAATTTATCAAGTGATCAATCCTCAAAATCTAAAAACTGGTGCTCACTCAAAACTGGTGACACTCTCTGAAATGGACCTACACAACCAGTTCCTGGCAGATTCAGCCAGATGAGAAAGTGACAACGAGATGCAAACTAGTGACAAGGAAAACTCAGATTATTTTAATACTAGTCACCAAGGCTCTGATGCGGGTACTTCCTACTCCCTGATCTTATCACAGGGGGGAGCTCATGTAGATACAAAAAGACCAATTGTTCTTACATCTGCAAGATAAAAGCTATGCTGGAAATTTTATATCGAGTTTTTAGGGTTGGTTCTTCAAAAATTGATCCCTTTTTTGGCCTGTTCTATTACCTTAAGGATCAGGCGCTCAAGATGGAGATATACATGAAGCACTGTAACGCAACCATGGCATCACTTGCCAAATGTCTCACAGACAGTCAAGCAACTAACAAATTCCTGGTAACTTTGTCCAACCCTCAATCAAGCATACCCAGCAAATTCTTTCTAGAAAAAATCTGGAAAGAATGGCAATCTACTATGTACAAGGGGAGGAACAATCCTCCCAAAATTCTCAACTGCAAAAATTAAATTCCAGTTTTACTTAAGTCCAAAAAGCAATTGTGGATAATAAAGGGCTTGACAATGAAGCTTGTGTAAGATTATACACCCTTGAGGAGCTCTTAAACGATGGAGTCCCAAAATAGCCGCAGGAGTTTTTGCTTACCATGGGCTATCGCATGAATGGGTTTAAAACATGATTACCCACTGTCAAAAACTGAAGGCTCATTCTGATTTCCTATTATCTCAGACAGAATGAGTCACCATACATGCCACTTTGGCCAAAGAAATCACCTGGTCTTAAATTCAAAGCATGATGACTTCAAGAAACTTGTTCAGACCAAGCTGGATGCTGTAAACAAAAACATCAAAGACCTTGTAGCAAAACCAGCCGTCCCAAATAGAGATGAGAAAGAAGCATAGATCAAAGAGAAATTTTAAAAAATTTAGACTGTGGTGTCAATATTGCAGGCTAGAAATACTGAAATTACTCAGAGGAATTGGGAACTCAGAATGCAATTTATAAAAAATATTCCCAAGTAGACAGTATGGTTAAAGATAATAAAAGCATAAAGTCCAATCAAGCTTTAATCAAAGAGGAGTATGATAACCTTAAGAAGAATTTGAATACCTCAAGAAGCAAAGCTGGCAGTGCTTACCCAACCTTGATAATAGAGAAATGGGAAAAAGTTGTGTCCATTCGGCAAAAAACAACTTGGAAAAACAACCAAGGGCCAAAATCAAGCATCGGAAACTAGTATTTTGGAGCAATATTATGAAATTGAATATCAGAAATTGACACCAAAGCATAATCTGATATTTCAAACATCTGTCCTATGACTAGAGTTCTGGCATCACTCCTGACAACTGATACTCCCCAATGGGAAAGAGGGCCAATTCAAAGTGATGATACACAAAGATGTTCAAGTACTAGAAGAAGTATAACCCCTATGCCCAAAAATAGTGAGATAACTTTAAACCAATGAACTTGCCAAAGTTTGATAGGGACGAGAACGTTCACTCTGTTCTTATGCTATTTGAAAAATCAATGTTATGGCATCAGACCATATGAAAGGCTCAGCGATAATTAATTTACTCGACGCCCATAGCTGTGGCCTTGTTATGCCCCATTTGGGTGACGATTGGTTTTATATGGATGCCAAAATTGCAGTGACAAAACAACTTAGAGGTCCTAGAAAATTAGAGGCATAAAAACAAGAGCTCCTTATTATTGAATTTAATCAAAATGAGACTATTAAGGAACTTGTGAACAGATTTTTATATGAGGCATAATTATTGCTTGGGTGCAATGCAATAGATAAGTTTGACACTAAATTGCAATGGAACACACAGTTATTCCCTACCATGAACTGCACCATGTCATGGTACCTGCATTCAATAGAGAAATGGAAATCCAAGAGCTTACTAGTTACTTAACAAGCTGTTCCCATAGTTTTGATACCCCAGATTGGTCCAAGGACCAGCAAAAAGATCCAATCTTCAGGCCCAAAAAGCAACACTATGTCCAATCATGGGAATAATTCCCAAAACATGAACCAAAAATTCGAGCAAAAGCAGCAAACAGGGACGATTACATGCCACAACTGTGGTAGAAAGGAGCACTTTGCAAGCCAATTCTATAGACGGTCTGTCAAAAAGCCTGGGGTCAACTTTGCTCTAGATATTAACAGTGAAAGTGAGGCGGGAAAAGAGCAGATAGAGTAGAGGCGGAATGTTCAAACTCCACCAATGTTCACTAAGCCATTCCTTCTGACCTGACAAGCTCTTTAAGGCCGAAGATGTCACTGAAGATAACCTCCACCATATTGTGACTAATGATGTTCTGATGGTCACTACTTTGGGCCGCAGCAAAAGCAACTAAACCCTTGAAAGTTACCAAAGAAGTCTGAACAGAGGTGTCAAAACCTTATGCAAAACAGATTACTGATCAGGGTTTGGACCTCCAACCTGGATGTTCAACTGACCTACCTTTGCATAACAAGTACAAGTGCCATTTCCATGAAGACATTAGCCAATAACTTCCCAGATATTTGCTCAAGCCTGAAATCACAACTGGAATTGAGCAGCAGTCACAGTATTCATACAATAGATACCTCTGAAACCTACTATAAATGTACTTATGTGAATATAGCAATAAACAAGGTGTGAGTTCAGGACATCTTCAATAGTAGTGCTCCTATCAATATAATCAGCACAAAGTTGGTAAAAGAGTTGAAAATAGCACCCAATGCTGCTCACTGTCAGGGATATGGTACAGCTAGAGCGAACACAACTAGATCACTGGGCGCATACAGTATCCTACCTCTCAATTCAGATCTATTGTAGTAACTGCACCTGCTATAGTGTTGCTGAATACGAACTATGATATTCTAATCAGGACCAATTTCCTAAGGAGATACGGAGTTGTTACCAATCATAAGGATGATACTCTCACCATTAAAGGCATGGCTATCCCGTTTTACTATAACAGGGATGGGGAAGTTGATGAAAAGAAACCCAAACTATTCATAAATCTAGCCTACAAAGATGAAATAGTCCCAATTGAGTATGTCAAAGCGCGGTCAAAAATAAAAACACTACCCATCCAGATCAATGAGTCAAAGGGCATCCAACTTTGATCAAATCAGCACATTATTATACTTCTGGAGATCAAGTAATTTTCCCAACAGGACTGACAATTAATATTCCATAAGGACTTTATGATAAGGTATATTAACTATGGTTTAAATCTTTATTCAAGCCAAACATTGTACCTGGTATTATCATTTCTGGCCATGGTGAAATACACATCTTGTGTGCCAACTTGCAAAATTGGCCAATATCCATCAAGAAATATCAAATAATCACATTTCTGCATCTGTTCCCTACCTCAGATATTCACTCATTAAATAAGTTTGGAACTTTTGTTGAATTAGGGTTCCTCAATGCAGACTTACTCAGCACCAATAATGTTGTCTTATGGCCGATTTAAGCAACCTGACCAACTCTGAGAATAGCCAAGCTCAGGAGTTATTTCTAAATATTGGGAAATAAATACACAAGATGATTTTGACTTGGGATATGCTAAGGGTGTCGTCTACAATAATGATATTTAAGATCATAAAGCATTTTGATTGTTCCCAATTAGACTCGCAAAATCATCAAAAGAAACTGTAACAAAATGGATTAAGGAGCTCCTTAATCGTGGCATTTTAGTGCCTTCAAAAGTCTATGGGTGGCACCAAATTTAATAGTGAAAAAGGGATGGAAGCAACTGAGTGGTCATTGATTATTGGAAGTTAAACAACATCACAAAAAAGGACTCATACCCTCTGCCACAAATTGACAATGCCTTGGATAGGCTATGGGGCGTGAATTTCTTCTTAGCAATGGACCTTATTAGCTAGTATTGGCAAATAGATCTTCCTGAAGAGGAGCACGAGAAATGTGAAATTATAACTCAAGAGGGCCTATTTCAGCCAACAAGAATGCCTGAAGGACTCTGCAAATCCCTAGCTACCTTCCAGAGGGACATGGACGCAATCCTGGGATATATAAAGTTGTCATGTGTACTAATGTACCTTGATGATATCAATGTTTTCAGCTGCACTTTTGATGACCACCTGGAACACTTAGAGTTGGTTTTCAGAAGGATAGCAGCTGCAAACTTAAAAATCAAGCCCAAAAATGTGCCAGTTCTAAAAAAACCACCTGGAATATCTCAGACTTGTAATTGACAAAGTGGGCCTTTGGCCCCAACCCTCTAAGTTAGATGTTATCCCCAAAATAAAACAGCCCAAATTAAGCTCAATATCCAAGTATTCCTAGGCACGATTGGATACTATTGTCAACTTATTGCCGACTTTGCATAATTTGGAGAGCCGCTTTTATATCTACTTAAGGATAAGGTCACAATGAATGGACTCCGGATTGCTAAAATGCATTTAACCAACTTAATTGACACTATTGGTTGTGCCTATTCTTTGATACCCAGACTTTGATTGCGAGTTAATTGTCCAAACTGACACATCTCTAACAGCAATGGGCCATATTATCTTAAATTTTGGGAAGACTGTAAAGAACATCCAGTTGCCTTTGCTAGTTGGACCTTAAATAAACATGAGAGAAATTAAATGGTGATGGAACAAGAATGCTTAGCCATCTTATATGCTTGCAAGAAGTTTCATGTCTACCTACATGGCACTCATTTCAAAGTTGTTACTGATTATGCTTCCCTAAGATGGCTGAACAACTTAAGAGAGCCTGAGGGCCTATTAGATCGCTGGGCATTAGAGCTCTAAGCATATGACTACACAATTGAGCATCAAGATGGGGCAAAACATTAAAACACCAATTGCCTTTCCCAACTACCCACCATTGCAACACCTAGTCAGCACGCTGATGAGTTGTTTAAGAAAATGATTAGTAGAGAATACTAAGATGAGCAAAGAATCCATCAAAAAACTATTATCAGAGTTTCAAAAAATACAACTGTCAAAAATGGGACACTTTATAAGATAACTGAGGGCAAGAAGTATATTTTTAAAGGCCATTGGACCAAACAGATATCATTTTGGCTTCCCATAAGGCCATAGGACATGGTGGATTTAAAAAGACAAAATTAAATCTGAAGCAATTCTACTATTTAGAGTCAATTTATTTTGACGTCTATGAAATTTTTAATGCTGTGTAGAGTTTCAATGCGAAAAACTGTTCTAAGAAAGCCTATCTTACAGTTTGTTCAGTCCAAGTTTGTCTTAAACACTGTATCTATCAACATTGTCAGCCCACTTCCAACAATCAATACAAAGGCCAAGTACATTATTGTAGTTATTGACCACTTGACCAAATGGGTCTAAAGTTAAGGCTATTCAGGAAGTAGGAGCGGCAGCTACAGCTAAGTTCGTCTTCAAAAACATCCTTTAAAAGCATGGATGTCCCAGGTTATTCTTACCAATAATGGAACAAATTTTACCGCTAATGTCCTTGCCAAGCTCAACCAATTAGTGGGAGTATATGGTGTGCTTTCTTCTCCCTAGTATCCAAAACTAATGATACAGTTGAGCGCGCAAATGGGACGTTGGTGAACATATCTGAAAATTAACTTTAGTCAAACCATCCAAAGGAGTACTTATTTAAGTTCAGCAGTATTTGCCTACAATATCTCCTACCATTCGTCAACCAGGATGATCACTTTTCAGATATTATATGGAGGACATCCAGCCCTACCAACGCTTCTATATTCAGTCCTAGAAGATCATGGTGAAAAAACTTCTATCTTAATAAATCAAGAAGCATGCGGATACCTTAATAAAACTACAAGCTCAAGACTTCATCAACAGAGCTGCCATGAAAAAGGCCCAACATCAAAGGATTTAAAAAAATCGCTACAAATTGTCCAAATTTGAAGTTAACAATGAAGTTCTATTTTGCAACACCCACGTATCAGGCCAATAGCAGAAATTAGATTGCATCTTGGTAGGGCCATTTAAAATAATTGAGAAGACATATCAGTTCATATACTCAATTAAGGATATTAGGATCAGCCATACATACAACTGAGTTTATGCAAAATTCCTATTAGGGTTCAATAAGCTGGCCAATTAAATTTATTTGAGTTACGCCAACCAGGGGATGGACAATACCAAAACAGAAATTCCAACAACTTTAAACCAAAAAGATGAATCAACTACCTGAAATGAGCAGCAAGACACACAAAAGGACGAAAAAAACCTACCAGGTGGCACAGCGGTGAGCCACTTATCCTACCATGGCGGAGGGGGAGGGGAATCAGGCGGGTTATTGTGTTCAGCTATGATTTCAGCTTTAGCATTTAAAAGGCAGATCAATGCTGATAGCAAGGGGGTTGGGGCATCCGTGGGATGAGGGTCAAGGCGAAGTAGATAGCCATTGATATTGACAATTTGGGATTGGAGCATAGACTCTACAAGGGGGGAGGATACCCCAGTGGTAGAATAGTGACCTCTACCGCTGCCTCCCCGAGTTTGATTCCAGTACAGGAACTTTGGGTAGGGGACGATTATGACTGTGTTGGCGTTGCGCACCAATGCCCCAAACCGAGATAGCGAATAGCAAAGGCGGTCCATGGTGTTCCTGGCCTATCATACACCGCGCATGGAGGTTTTCCGGATTTTATCCTCCTTTCCCATTCATTCAATTTCCCATTAATCAGTGCAGTATCGTCCCCCAGGTCAGCCCACCTCGAATAAAATAAATAAATAAGCATAGACTCTACAAGCTCAGCATACTGGCGTTCCAATTAGATGCAGGCGTTTGAAGGTGTGAAACTAAGCAATGAGGGTTCTTTTGTTGAATGTGGATGGAAAAAAATTAGTCAGTTCAGCGAAAATCTTTACAGTGGTGATGACAGCTTCTATGAGTCTGGTGATTTTTTTCTTTTGCAACAGCTGGAAAATTGAGGGCAGGAACTTGGTGTTATGTAGTTGTCTTTAAATTCAGCGACAGAGGCTGCCACGGCTTCACAGAGATGGCAACTTTCAGGTAAAGCCACCGCGGCTTCAGCTAGTTGATGGTCATTTGGGAAAGGGTAGTGTTAATTCTCGGTGTAGAGTCTTGATTCTGCGAGTCAGTTTGCACAGGGTATTAGCCATTGAGCAACCAAATTGGATGATATGAAGATCGTCAATTATAATTAAATTTGATAAAAATATATGGAGCTACTGCCCCTTATTTCGACCTTTATTATTTTTACTAATTTGCAGACTATTCTGCAACAACCTAATCCCAGAAAAAGACCTTTTTTCAATCCTCTGTGTGACTCTTTATATCTCAGTTCCCCAAGTCAGATGCATCCTCAGCTTGGTAGTCTTCTATTCGTCTTCCCTTTTCTGGAAGCTCTCATTTATATTGAATCTTGGCATAATTCCCCTCAATTCACCAGATGGTCAACATTTCAATTAATTATTATTTGTATACATTTTCCATCAATCTTGAAACTCATCTCAATTCCCCCTATAATCCACCAGTATGGTTAGCATATTGTCCAGTCATATCAACTTCCTTACATTACCTCTCCTTTGACTGGATGATAGGCTATTACTGTTTGTAAGTTCAAAGGAACTTTGCGTGAACTCAGTTGATGATCCAACCCCCTGCAGGTTCCTTGATGGTGTAGACATCCATGCCGGTCACCTTGATTATCTTGAACGGGCCAGCCCAGATGTTGGAGAGCTTGTTTTTCCGCCCAAATCCGTGTTGATCATGGAATAAAACATGGTCCACTCTAGCGAACAGCAGTTTTCCACTCCATCTCTTCTTATAGGCAGCCTGATCGCAAATCTTCTTGGCCAAACTGGTAGAGTAGGCTTCCATTTGCAGCTTGATCAATGTATCTGTAAGAGTCTTCAAATATCGCTGAGGGTCCACATCACCAGTATCCTCTACACACAAGTAAAGCAAGGCGGGAAGATCCAGATGTCGACTATACAGCAGTTGGAAAGGGCTATTACCGGTGTACAAATGATAGCTGATATTGTATGCAAACACAGCTGTAGGTAGGAGGGTACTCCATTCCAAGGGTCAATCTTTTACCTATTTATGGAGTATGTTCATTATGGTTCCGTTGACCCGCTCCACCATTCCATTTAATTCTGAATGATAGGGGGTGGTCAAAACCCTGCGGATCGCCATCAACTTGTAGAACTTTGGCAGGATGTGTGAAGTAAAATTGGTTCCATTGTCCATTAGAATGAACTGTGGGCATCCGTGTCACTGTATAACACACTCCATAATAAACTTGGCGGTGGTGACCGCGCCCAAGTCATTGATGTCCCTGGCTTTACCCATAAATTCAAATGATCAATGGCGACGATTATATACTTGTATTGATTGGCGCTAGTTGGCAGAGGTCCCACTACATTAATGGAGACAGTGTGCCAGGTGAACCAGGGCTTAACCAGTGGTATGTGGTCTTCTTGTGGAATGGCTTTTTCACTTGACACTGATGGCAACAACTAACCTTTTCCAATGTCATAATGCATGCTCTCCCAGTAGTAACGGGGCTGCAAAAACTCCAGCGTTTTCCACAGGTTTCCATGCCCTACAGCCCGATGAGTATCCATAACAATAACTGGTCTAGCCAAAGGTTTAGGGAAACTCAGCGTCAAGTCTCCAGTTTGCTTATATAGTTCCCCTCATGTAGAAAAGTATCCTCCCTGAGCCCATCTAATTCCTTGATCACCTGTGGTGGATCATCCTAGAATTTGTTTGCCACCATCTTCTTGTACATTATGTTGGCTAAATCTGTCGTGATAGTGACCATTGGCAGCTGGGAAAGACAATCCACATTTTTATGTTTTGCTCCCAGATGGTGTATAATTTCAAATTTGTACGCCTGGAGCTTCAGTGCCCAATGTGTGAGCCATCCTTCTGGTTCACACAGATTCTGCAGCCAGCGCAAGGAAGCATGTTCTGTCACTACTTGGAATCTCACCCCATGTAATTATACCCAAAACTGTTTATAAGCATAGATCACCGCCAAACATACCCACTCAGTCACAGTGTAGCTTTGTTCGTGACAGTTCAAGCTTCAACTATAAGATGCAACAGGATGATAAACGCCATCATTGTCCTTCTGGTATAATACTGCACCTATAGCAGAGAGGGATTTATCCGTTTGCACTATGAACTGTTTGTCAAAGTTGGGATATTGCAAAATGGGTGACTTTCTAACGCGGTCTGAAATACATCAAAAGCGTTCTGGCATCATTCCATCTAATTTGAAAGAAGCATTTTTCTTTAACAACTTCAAAAGTGGGGCCCCAATGCAACTGAAATTGGGAATGAACTGTCAGTATTACCTGACCATCCCCAGAAACACTTGAATATCCGCTTATTACATGGGCGAGTCATCTTGCTTATTGCTTCCACATTAGTCAGCTGCAGTTTAAGATCATCTGAATCTATGATGAACCTGAGGTATTCTAATTTTTCTTTAAAGAAATGGCACTTTTCAAGGCTTGAATTTGATATTAGCAGCAGTAAGGCGTCAGAACACTTGTTCCAAGTGGGCAAGGTGCTCTGTAAACACCTACGAGAACACATTGATATCATCGAGGTAAACTAAGATGCAGGACAGCTTTAAGTCACCTAAAATCATATCCATGGCATGCTGGAACATAACTGGGGCGTTGCACAACCCTTGTGGTATGCAAGTTGTCTGGAATAACCCTCTAAAAGTAATGATAGTGCATTTCTCCCGTTCTGCTGATGGCAATTTGATCTACCAGTACCCTTAGATCAGATACATGGCTGAAAATTAATTTGCCCCACCTAATTGGTCCAACGCATCATTAATCCGTGGAAGAGGGTAGGAATCCTTCTTTGTTACGTTATTGATTTTGCAATAGTCAATAAACACCTGATTTGAGCCATCTTTTTTCTTTACAATGAGCACCGGCGATGCCCACAGACTTTTTGACAGCTCTAGCATCCCTTGAATGATAAGTTTATCCACCTCGTCAGAAACAACTTCTTCCGCTGCTTTTGAACGTCTGATAGGTCACAATCAAATGGGAGGGTGATCCCCTGTATCTATCTAATGTACCACCCCTTGAGCGCACCCCAAATCATGATCATCATGTGTGAAGGTATCTAATACTTTTCAAATAACGCCATAGCCTTATCTTTCTATTCCACTGATCATTCAGTAAGCGCTTCCAACAGAACCATGGCCAATATGCTGAACAATGAGCTTGTTGGTAGTCTGAGATCCTCCCATGAGCCGAAATCATGAATATAGTGAACTTCCTCAATAGTAACTAAGTGTAGGTAAGCCACTACTTGGTGCCAATAGATCATTATTGTCACCTTCTGTAAATTCGCTAGCAGAACTTTCACCTCCCCATTCCCAGGTAGCAGTAGCCCTGAAGCCACATGTGGTTCAAGCCGTGAGTTCTGTTGAGGCGCCATAATTTCTCCATAAAGCCCTTTAGGGACATTGATTTCAATCTCAGTCCCTACTATGCACTTGTGTCCAGATGGTAGGCTCAAAGCGCTCACTTCCCAAAGCAGGATCCCTTTGTACTCATAAAGCTGGTTGGGGAGGGCCCTTGTCCATCGCTTCAGTCATCAATAATGAGCAGGAATCACTCTGCCGCTGTATGCTAGATTAAATTGACTAGAGCAGAATGGATCCGTTGGGATCACAAGAGGTAAAATAAACAGGGATCTGTTGTCCTAAATTATTAATAATTTCCTCCGCCATATTTATCACAACACCAAATTTCCTCATAAATGCCGCGCTGATTAACATGTTGTAGTTGTTATTTGGCAAAACCACCACCAGAGTGGAAGCCTGGACTGACCCAAATCGTAAAGGCAACGTTCTATATGCTCCTTAAGACACAGTTCTATGCGTCTCCAAAGTCCCATATACTACTTGATGGTCCACATCTGGTTTCAACAGAAGCTTAGCCACCAACCGGGTGGAGACTATGTTCACAGGGGATCCCATGTCTATGATAGCGCGGGTTTTTGTGTTTTGAATGAAAATGTCGCAGTAAGTGCATTCTGAGTAAGTATAACCGTCAGTGTTTATTACATGTACGTCCAAGGGCTTTGTGTTACTCAAAAAGGAGGAAATGACCTTGCCAACCTGAGGAAACTCACTAGCGATTTTCTCTACTGGAATGGCTATGTTAACCCCTACTAAAGAGGCAGCATCCATTGAGGGATCCGCTTTGCTTGTGCCAGTCTGTTCTAGGATCTGC